>JASDQU010099806.1:264239-308150 GCA_032191745.1 Picea mariana
GGATGCATTGTATCGGTAGGTTCAAATGGTCCTTTGATTCATGCATGAATTAGCAATTAGTGCGAGATTCTGGAATTAATTAACCTTTAAATGTGTCGTATCTAACGTATCTCAGAGCTAAAACGTCCCATCGCATCATATTCTTAGTGGGCAGATCGGGAATCGACGGTATCCTTATGCATGTTTCCATTGGTATCCTCCTAAGAAAACTTCTGACGCTGATTGTTTTCATTGTATGGTATCGACATGGAGCCGCTGACTTGGGATACAGGGCACTAACAATCGGGAACTTAACTTATGGGTAATGGTCAGACTCAGGGCTTTGTTTAAGTTGAACGCACTAAAATGAGCTTGACACTGCAACTGTCGATGCCGGGAGAGTGTCTGACAGCCTTGGGAATAAAACTATCACGTAGTTTCTTCGTGTGTTATTGTCTTTTGAAATTCTCGATACCGAAAACGTTTCAAAAGTCAGCGATTATTATTTCATTTTTGTTCAATGCTTATTCTTTCAACCTTTCACCGATGCCGAGAGAACCGGTCATCAATGATATCCTTGGTAAATCTCTTTCACAAAAGAAAACATCTATTCTCCGATGCCGACGAAGATCGAGGCTTGGAAACTTTGGTTCTTCTCTAGTGTTTTCTTTCACGCTTAATCCTTTCCAATGCCAAATTCCTTAAGCGCGCCCAAGAAAAAATTGTTTGTTATTTCTCTAATTTAGATACCAGTCTTTTAAGTTAATGATTTTCGTATGTCCAATCAAGATTTTAAATACTTAATGAGAATAAAAAATGATAAGTAAAGGACAAATTTTCCTATAAGACAATGCCAAAAGATCAAGTGGTACCCAAAAAGTGAAATTTTACATAGACTTTTTAGGGTGTGTTGAGTGCTCAACAAATGGCAATTCATTGGGCGAAAGAAGAACCTTTGTTCTTCCTTCATGCTCGACTGGTACAAAAGATGGTGGAGAAACTTTTTTGGTTTTAAATCAGAGCCTCTATTACCTTTGCAATTTGAAATCCTTTGGTCGATGCTTCTGGGTCTGCCTTTGGGGTTTTGACCTTTATTCCTCCTTTGTTTCCTATAACCCTGACTCATACCCCCCTTTTACAAAAGTCTACCAAAGAATTCACGCGCATGAAGCCCTTAGTTACCTTTACTCATTTTCTTTGGTGTTTCTCTATTGCCAGCGAGTGTCCATAGCCTCGACGGAGTTACCTCGACATCACAGAACTTTATCTGCTGCCAGCGAGCGTCCATAGCCCCAACGAAGATATCTGCATACCCTGTCCTACTGATCACTCTCTTAATAATGTCCATTCTATTTCAACATGATACCCTGAGCGAGTGAGAGAGGATGGCATCTATTTATTTCTCAAAGTGAGATGGTTAGGTGGATCCTTTGCTAGCTTTGTATTCAGGTTCATGTAGTCCTTTCCAAATTTCCCTCTTTCCATTAAGGTCTTACCAAACCACTAAGTAGACACTCCTAGCGTTTCTTTGAAGTTGTTCGTTTGCGTGGATTAGATGAGGGGATCCTCAAAGCAACCACAAGTTCCTTGATGCTTCTTGTGTTGTATGTGAGCGATGATTTCAAAATAGAGTTCACTATGTCGCATGACTTAAGGTCTACCATTGTCTTTCCAAACACAACATTCAAAAGCGCAGAAATCTAGAAAGAAAAAGAAAACAAAAAATGTATTTCGAAATCATTGAAAACACTAAACAAGATACTCTTTATTATTATTATTATTATTATTATATATATACATATGAGGGCTTGGCCATTTAATGGGATGGCGTCAGGTTCCTTCCTCAGATTCCGTAACTGATAAGTGCCCACCCCAATCTTCTCAAACACCTAGAAAGGTCCAAGCCATGGATTCTGAAGCTTAGAATGTTTCCTTTTTGACTCATTCACTCTATCCCATTTTAGGACAAAGTCTCCTACTTCAAAATTCTTTTCTTTAGCTTTATGCTTATCAAACCATCTTTTCACTATATGTTGGTGAGCTAGAAAATTTGACTTAGATTTTCTTCTTTCTTCTTCTAGCATGAGTAGAGTATCAATTCTTTGTTGTATGATCGACGAGGGTTCCCCGTTGGAATCTTGGGCTAGTTGAAGAGATGGAAGATAAAGCCCATTTGGGAGAATGGATTCATGTCTATATACCAGGAAGCATGGGGAATTTCCTATAGCTTCCTTGGGTGTGACCCTATCGGCCCACAGAGCGTTATGGAGTAGATTATGCCAATTCCTCTAGTTATCTGCAATCATCTTTTTTAATATTCTCACTAGGTTATTATTGGTTGATTCTGCTACCTGTTTCCCTGTGGATAATAATTTGCAGAGTACCTAATTATGATTCCTTTGTCTAGAGAAAAATATGTCAATAAAGTGGAAGAAAAATAAGTTGTGTTATCAAAAAATAGAAAAGAAGAGACACCAAACCTTGTGATCAACTGTTTTTCTATGAATTGGATCACCACCTTCTCATTTATGTAAGTCAGAGGGACAACCTCTGCCCACTTTGTGAAATAATCGGTGGCAGTAAGTATATACTTGTGTTGTTTCAAGGAACTGGGTATAATTTCTCCTATGATATCCAACCCCCATTGCTCAAAAGGTCTAGAGACTGTCACTGGTTGGAGGCAAATTGTTGCTCTCTTCTCTCTCCCAACACTTATCGAACAAGTTTTACAATTCCTAGCATAGGTGTGAGTGTCTTTGAATAAGGTGGGACAATAATAGTCGTCTCTCAGTATCTTATGAGTGGTGGTGTTTCCCGCGAAAATTCCACTGGTAGGGCCATCATGGAGCTCCTTCAGAACTTTGTCTATGTCTTCACATTCGAGAAATCTTAAGAATACCCCATCATACTTAATTTGAAAGAGTACCAAATTTATGAGGTGATATTATGCAGATTTTAACCTAAGAGCTCTCCTTTCTCTCGGGTTGAGATTTTCTTGACAAGTTCCGTGGTGTAGGAGATAAGTTAAATTCTCATACCAAGACTCTGGCCCTGGGGAAATGTATGAAGCTTCACCACACCATAATTCCATCTCATTCTCCCATCTGGAATCTTCATTTACTTGGTCTTGGGCTTCAGCTGCGAGTTTGCACAACCCTTTCCCTTTAATTAGTTTGGTAGGTTTTATGTCTAGATCAAATTCTTGGACCACTGCCATCCAGTTCCCTCTTCTTTCCCCCATCTCTTTCTGAGTAAACAAGGGTTGGACCATAGGGTGAGGCACAATCACTTTGGTGTGGTTCTTGAGGATGTAAGAGCTGAAGTGTTTTACTACCTTGTATAATGTGTAGGCCTGTTTATCAATAACATGATAGTTAAGTTCGGATCCCTAAAGATTAGTTCTCATGAATGAAACCGAGGCCTCATTGTTGTTGTTATCCTTCTGAGTCAATACTGCAGCTAACGAATGGTCGGAGGTGAAATTATAGAGGAAGAAATCCCTATTGAAATCGAGACTTTGTAGCATAGGGGCTCGGGATATAGTAGTTTTAGTATTGTTGAAAGCATCCTTTCGTTCATCATCCCACTTAAATTCAACATCTTTGTGAATCATCTTTTGTAAGGGTTTGATGATTTCTGTGAAATTGGGAGTGAATTTCCTCACAAAATTGATTTGTCCGAAAAAGGAATGCATAGCTTTCTTGTTATGGGGCAACGAGAGTTGAGCTATGGATTTAATCCTTTCCAGGTCTATGTGAATACCTGCTTGGGATATAATATGATCTAACAACTTACCTTCCTCGACGCCGAAAATAGTTTTCTTTGGATTTAAAGATATATCGTATTTCCTACATCTTTTGAAAATCTGAGTTAAGTGTTGGATGTGTTCTTCTCTGTTCTTTGAAAACACAGTTACGTCGTCTAGATACACTACCACACACTTGTTGATTAGTCCCCGAAATTCTATGTCCATGGCCCTTTGGAAGGTTTCTCCTGCGTTGATTAACCCAAAAGGCATACGTTTATAAGAGAACGTTCGCTACTTGGTTTGGAAGGTAGTTTTTAAATGATCCTCCTTCAAGACCAGGAATTGGTTGTAACTTGAGAAACCGTCCAATAGGGAGAAAATCTCTGAGCTAGACACAGTTTGTAGGAGTTGCTCCATTGGTAGGATTGGGTAATTGTCCTTTTCTGAAGCTTTGTTGAGGTTTCTAAAATCTATGCATAAGCAAATTTCTCCAGACTTTTTCCTCACAGGAACCAGATTTGCTACGCATGCGGAATGCCTAACTTGGAAAATGATCTTGGAATCTAAATGTTTCTTTAATTCCTGATACATGAGAGGTTCTATGGATGGGTGATACTTTCAGAGCTTATGTTGGAAATGTCTCACCTCGGGTTTCAACGGTATAGTGTGTTGAACGATCCGGGTGTCATAGGTTTTCAGGTCTCGGTAGGACCATGCGAAGACATCTTAATATTGTCTGAATAGTTTGAGATAAGCCTTTATTTACTCTTTAGATATGGTCTTGTTGAGATTCACATTCTTTGGATTTTCCAGGGTTCTGAGGTTTATAGTTTCATGCAGGGGACAAGAGCTACCGGTCTTTGCGTTCTTAGGCCCCCTAAAGCGTTCTTTTAGGTCAAACAGATTTTCTAGGTTAGCCATCCCCTTCAGGATGGTGTGAGATTCCGATATGTCAATAGGCTGGCCTATTCGAGGATCAGTTTATGTCGCTTGCTCTTGGAATACCACATCATCAATGGACAAATATTTGAAATTGTCTTGGTTAGTCAGGAAGTTTATGATCTGTTCATCTCCTTCAAAGACTTTGCAATTAGAGATATTGTTAGGCACCGATGTTTTGTAGAGTAGTTCCACAGTGAATCATGTGGCTTCATAGTCTTCCAAAGGTGACAACCTTGAAGCAACTTTGGCCAGGGAATCAACAAGGATGTTCTTTTCTATGGGGATTATAGTAATATTGAAAGCCTCAAAATGTTCCATTAACCTATGCACTTCCTGCTGATAATTCTTCAGGTGTGGGGAATTGCAATGTATATTATTCCTTACTTGTCTAACTATAATCTTAGAGTCCCCAAAAACTTTCAATTCTTTGATGTTCAATCCTATGGATTTCTTTAACCCTTGTACTAGAGCTTCATACTCGGAGATGTTATTGGTGCATTCAAATTCTAGTCTACAGGACAGGAGATGACGTTTACCTTTTGGATCAATGAGGATGTACCTTGCCCCCAATCCCTCCTGCGATTTAGATCCATCAAAGTATATGGTCCAAATTTGTGAATGACAATCACCCTTTTCTTCTTCCTTATTACTTCCTAGCTCTCCTATCTTTTTTTCTTTAATTTCTAACATAGGTTCTTGGTAGAATAGGGTGTCTTCTGTTGGTATTTGCAATTTCTCTTGAAAAACATTTCAGAGTTTTGAGTGAGAGGGACATCAAATAAGAGAGGGGAAAAGTTTTCGAAGTGGGAATTGCAGGAATAATTGCCCAGCATGGGAAAATCTGTGGATGAGGGTTCGTTTAGGGTTTCTAGATCAGTGGTTGTATGTTTCATATATCTCTCCCTATCGATTCTGATCATATTCTTGTATCCCTTCAGTGGTAGCCAAAGGTGTGCCCAGTCTGTGCTAAAGTACCCATTTAACTTCTTAGACCAATCTCGAATTATTAATAACCCATAGGTCTCTGGGATGTCTACTACGATGATGTCAATAAATTGTACAAACTTAGGATGTGTCGATATTCTGATCATTACATCTCTGAGTTCCCCCATGACTTTGACCTGGGTCTTGTCTAGCTGTATCACATGTTTATCTCTTTGTACAGGAACGACATTTAATTTTTTGCAAATAAACAAGGGCATAACGTTGGAAGTTGCTCATGAATCCACCAAACAATTATGGAGGTTCTCGTTGAAAACTTCTAACCTTAAGAGGAAAGGTGGGACAAAAGGATTTCCCTTCTTATCTCCCAAACAAGTATTCGTGATGGGTTTATTTACTGGGTCTGTGGAACTAGATTTATTTCCTGACAATTGCCAGTCATAGATTCTCATACTCAGTTCAAAGCTTGTAGCAGGAAGTCCTTCTACTGAGGGATCTTGCATATGTCCATGACTGATATGTTAGCCCTTAACTTCTTCAAATCTTCAACCACATTGTAATCCATTTTGGACGATTCTCGGGTATGGATGCTTATAGGTTTTTTACTGGGAGAAAAATGTGCTTTCAGGTGATCGGGAGTTGTCTTATTTCACGAAGTTTGGGTAGAAACGATGTCTTTTGAGGCAAGTGGACCTTTACTATGCATCTGCACCACCGATACCTCGACAGGTGTTTTTTGAGACTCAAGCAGGTCGTCGGAAGGCATGATCAGGTCGGGATCCCATATCAACATGTTGTACCTTTTGGTGGATCAATATCTTCTTGGTCGACAATATTCATAACTGAACTGCTCGATTGTTCAGTCAGGGAGACTTCATCTAGAAACCGATTGGCCATCAAATTCATGGCATGCACCCATTGAGGGCAGCCTCTTTTGGAGTGGTTTTCCTAGTGATACGTACAGAATGAATCAGATGCTACATTCCCTAGATCGATATTTTAGTTAGTTGGGGGAGGTTCAATCGCCTTGAATGGTGGGTTCCTTTTAAATAAAGGCTTATAGGTCCTTTGGCATTGGTTTCCTTCCCCTGCGTTTCTCTTCATATCTATGATCTCGTTTGATAATTTCTTAACCATGCATTGTAGATCTTCTATGTCTCCATTACCCTTGTTGGGAGTTTGTTTTTCTTGTTTCCCCGACGATCTAGTCAAAAGGAGTCCTCTCCTAGGAGGAGGTTGAGTTTCTTTCTTAAATAAAGAAACCTAGCCTTATTTACACCCTTTCATATCGAATTCTATTGTTTTGGCTTCTTCAAAATTCTCACCTAGGGTTCATTTAGCAGCCCTTTTTACAAACATGGAAATAGAAGTTGGGAGAGCGTTAGTATAAAATTCGATTTGCAATTCCTGAGTTGGCTTAGCTTCGGGCTGGAACTTGGTCAAGATGGTCATGAATCTTTGATTGAATTCTTTGAGCCTTTATTTTGAACTCATGGTGGCGGTGAACAATTCGGCCATTAGAGCTCCTGTAGTAGTTTCTTCGACAAATTTGTCTAGAAAATCTTTCTGGAAATTCATCGAGCTGGTTATAGATCCTATCGGCAAATTGAAGTACCACGTGGAAGATGAATTCTCAAACGTATAGGGAAAATTTTTTCATACTACGTCTTCATGTTGGACATTCATAATCCTGATCGCTAGTATAAATTTCTTGATATGATCTTCAGGCAATCCATAGGTTTCGGGATCGAACTTAGGAAGAAACTTCTCTGGATGTCGGGGAAGGTTATGAACCAGTCCTAGGAGGGCCAAAGCGTCTCTGTCCAACCAGGGTTGATTGTTCAGAGGTGGGTTCCCCCTTTCATCATTATGGTCGTTGTTGCCTTCCATATCTTCAGACTCTGAGTTAAACTCCTCCTCTTTTGAAAAATCGTCTGGTTCAGAGACGTCATCAGCTAGCATTTCAGGTATCAAATCAAGAGGATCTTGAATTTCAGTAATTTCAAAATCTATTAAGTCTTATACCGAGTGCACGAAAACCTCGTCGGGAGTACTAACAACTGGTCCTCTTTGTTGTTTTCTTCAAGGGAGTATGGGAGCTAAGGACAACACACTGATCTATTGCGCATAGGATCTTGTGATTCTTTTGAATTGATTTACCTCCTCGTGAGGAAGAGCGTAAGGTATTTCAGGGTGAAATGGTTCTTCCTTGGGCTGGGGTGAGTTACTCATTCCAGGATTACTCAGCATGTGTGGGATTTCTTGGGAATGACTAGCCATGCATGTGGGTTGTTTTGAATCTATAGGTTGTTTGAAATACTATGCAAAATATATATCCAACCATTCATTCTCAGGCCCTCCTTCTAGCGCAAATTCTATTGATGGGTCTTAAATACCTTGGTTCAATAGTAGGAAACAAACCCTCCACGGAGGCCCAATTAGACTCTGTAACATTTGAAGTGGAATGGTTCTCCAGATCTTGTGATCCAGAAAAATTATCGATGGGATTTACGTTTTCTTGTGAAGGCTCTTCCTTCAGTTTGGACTATCTCTTTTTTGTATTTTCTCTTGGGTGGGACCGATATGAGATGTAGGCCGATATAAACAAAATTGGTGATAAAAATAGAATTAAGATTAACTAAGGGGAAGAGGCTAAACTTGGGATAACCCGCTTCTCAAGCATGTAGACGATAATTTTACACCACAGTCCTAGTACTAATACATTAACCATGTGAGCATCCAATTACCGTATGAGATACTAATTACCAGAAAGAAAACACATATGCAATAAGATAATGGCAAGAAAAATAATTCATCTACCATAATCATTCATCACATAATAACACAACGATTCATCTTCATCATTAAAGCAAAGAACAACAAAACATTGCACCAGATAACTTGACAACATAATTAATTACTCTTACTCATTACAACATCATTCATAAAATAGGATAGGAAATAGTTCTTCTCCACGTCCAATCACACATGCATTTGATGAAAATAACTTGTCTCTGGTCCAGAAGGACTTCTCAGTTCAAAGCAACTTCAACATAATTCTTAACAACTAGAAATAAAGAGTTCTTGCAACAAACATCGACCCCTAACTAATTGGTCGATGTTCTTATTTATAACATAAAATCGAACTAAAAATAACGACTAAGTGTAGTTTGAACAAAACAAAATTCGGAAAATGGCATCATCTTCTAACAGTTTCTTTAATAATCAACTTGAGATAGCACTTGAAATATTAACTTTCCTCATACTATGACCAACTGATAAACATATCCTCGTAAGTTTGGGCCCATGGAAACCTGTGCTACTCCATCGGGGCCACGTAGAATCCTCTGATCTCCACCGCATGTGCTCAGTACTTCACTAGACTGGTGTTTAACTACTCTAGCACTATTTGAGTATTCATCAGATGTTCCATGAATATTTCCACTTGTCCCAGAAACGTATCGGTCACCTTGGCTATCTCTTCGACCCGTAGTGAATCTTCCTTGGCATGTGATCCGACTATGTCGCATAAGTCGATGAAGTTGTCGGGGTTTCCAAACTCGAGGAGTCCTATATCCTTCATTGCTTTGTTGATTTTACCCCAATGTTTCTTTCATTTTTCCCATTGCTTTTGAATTTCTCTATGTGGTTCCTGAGACATCTTATCCCAATACTCGACCGATCGCTTCATACGATCAAGACTTATTTTTCCCAACATCCGGATGTCCTTCTCTTCTTTATCTAGACCCTGTTGAACTGCATCAATGTATTCGAGTCTTTCTACAACTTGTTGTGCTATTTCATGCCATCACTCCATATCCTTTCATGTTGCGAGATCCATGAGATTGTCTTCATGGAGCTCGACTATCTTCGTAGTGAACAGGTGCCACTCGTGTGTGAACTTGTTGTAATCCGCTTCGAACTCGCTTCTTACATAAACCGTGGTCTAAGTGGTGCCTTGATAGTATTAAGCCAGGTGGAGCAAATGTTCTAGCTCATTAAAGATAGCGACCAAATCTTTTTCATCCTGTTTAGCTTTGCCCAGGGTGGCATCTGAAATCGCCCTCCTCGCGCCAATGAGCTCACATGTTCTAGAATTTTATGTGTCTATCAAATCCTCCTCTGTGCTGATGAGGACAGAGAGATCCAATGTGATTCTCCTTTTCTTCATGGTTCTTTGGATGATTGCCCTCTTCTTTCATTCGTAGGAGATCAAATAGATATCAACCACCTTGTGCACCAGTTCGGGAATCTGCTGATCACCCCATGTAAGTGTGTTTCCCAGATTTACAGTGGTGTATACTCATTCCAGATTGTGTTCTTGAACTTTCTCGTTGTACTCTCAGGGCCTGAACTCTTCCTGTCACTTATTGGGGATCTGAGTATCAAGTGAAATAGATATGTTGGGAAAATCCCTGATACTTACTTGCTCGTTGGCAATCGAATCACCAACTTCCTTTTGTGGGGATCTTCCTTTTGGCTCGTCCAGTTCTGACTTACCATTTGGATCGTCGACTCGGGTCTTTGGCGCTTCGGGTTTCACTGTGGCAGGAACATTTTCAACTTCTTTTTACTTTCGTGGATTTCCTGGGTCTAAACCTCGGGATCAGGAGAAGCAACCTTCTCAGGTCCCTTTTCTTCTTGGATATGCACAGGGGTCCCAAGAGATGTCTCCAAGCTCTCATCATCGCTATATATATTTATAAATTCACTCAAAGAATTAGGTGCGCCTGCTCCTATTGATACTCGGCCTGCCTTTGGTTGAATCATTTTACCTGTCGGCAATCTAACCAGTGGCCTTGTGGAATCATGTTTTCTTGACCTATTGTTATTACCAGTGTTTATGGAATCAGGGACGCTCCCCTCCACTGGGTTTTCTTCTGGGATTTTGGTCGGAAGATTTGGCACTATAATGAGGTCCAGGTTGTCTCACATCTGCTTAATTAACAGCTGGGCCTGTTGATACATGAGTCCCCCCATCCCTTGTATATCTTGAACTTTGGAGAGATTCCTAGCTTGTATCGGGGCTACCTAGGAAATCCCTATCATTTCAGTGGTTCCTTGAGGAGATCCCATCGCTCTGACTGATATCATTTCTTCTCTTGTCGTAATGGTCTCCTGAAATATTTATTCCTGGATTGTTTCTTGCTCATCCCAACTCATAGCCTTGAATCTGGTTTCCTTGGGGTTAGCCATCCTCGCCATCACCACTTCCCAGTCTTGAGAATTTTTAGTGAAGATTTCATCCTCAAACATGCATGGGAATATGGCCAACAAGATGATACCTATTGTGCGTGCTTCAGGACCAGACCCTTGGGGTTGTGTTTGTGAAAATGACCAGTCTGGAATCAGAAATCCAATTGGCTTAACCATTCTTGCTTGGCCTGCACAGTGTCCTTTACCATGTAGAAACCAATATGGAACCCATAGGGTATAAAGGCTCGCTTCTTATCCTTTACCAAAGTAGCATTGTAACCTTGCAGGATGCTCTGATAATAGATTTCCCCTACTATTAGACAATCAGGGACATATACAGGTAGCATATGAGGTGCTCTGGTGGTGCCGAAAACCTTGATGTAGGTATCACGCTCATACAGATACCAGTGGCCAAACTTCGATATAATCCTCTTGGCTACGTCCGACAGCCTTGGGCATTCTTTCTTGAACAACAAAAAATGAATGTGCGCGATAAACTAGTCGCAGATGAGAGAGTAGGATTTATTTTACCTGTTCTCCCACAAGATACTGAAATAAACATAGACCGGGAGATCTGAGGTATGCCATCTTAAGTTCATTCCAGTGAAATCATTTATGTCACAGACGACATCCAGAAGATAAGATTTCATGTAAAAGGACAGAGTTTCTCCTTCTTTTGGCATCTAAGCTTATCTACTTCAAAACAAGATGTTTTGTTGGAGGCAGTAGAGGCACTTTGAGACCAAAAGGAAGGGAAATTTTGAAGTTTTGATTTTTCATACAGGACATGCAAAAGCTTAAGTTCAGGGGAGATGTTGGGTTCACTTTTTTTTCATAAAAATAATCATTTATACCCTATTTTCACCACTCCTTTCCTCTATTTTTGGAATTTCGTGCTTATTTTCACTAAACTTGAGATCAATAAAGTATATAAAAGATAAATTTTTAGTTTTGTCTCTGTTTCTATTTAATAAGGAAAATTGTCAAAATCTTGAATTTTTATCGGCATTATTAACATAAGTGAATTTTTCCTGCAATAGCTTCAAGCTTTGCATATTTTCAGGGTGTATTTGAGAAAATGAAAATATGGTTTTTGTTCCCAGCATTTACACCATGATTCATGAGATTTTGGAGTGTGATAAACTGCTCGAAGGTCACTGGTCAACGTTGGTCAAACATGTGGTTGTCACGAGCAAAAACATAGCAACAAGAACAAAATTTGGTTTCCTCTTGATTTAGGGAGAAAATCTCTCATATGAGGTTTGATTTACTAATTTTAGGAGGTTGTTCAGATATGGTATCCATCCAAGAGATATTCTAGGCTAAAACAATTACATTTTCTTATGTATAAATATGTCAAACTTCAAGACATTTGGAAATTCAAATTTGAGAAGTTTTTGAACATATTGTAGCTGAACTTTTATGGTTAATACAAAGGTTTTGGTTTCATCCATTTAGTTTATTGTTTTTTTCATGTACCAAATCTTGGAAGGGCCCCCTTGCAATGGTCAATGCTATAATTGTACATTGTTGTACATAGTTTTTATTTTCCACTTATTTGATTAGTGTGTACTGGTAAATATTTTTGTGTCTTTACTTCTTTTAAATAGTTCTTTGTATTTAGTTTTAATTGCAGAAATTTTCCTCTTTAAAATAACATTATAATGAATTGTGAAATCTTCTCTTGAATCCTTAAATTTCATAAGTAAAAAGGGAGTATTGTCATGAATTCATAAATTGTTATGACACATTCCTTCTACAACGTGTTTTTCAACCATTCAAGACTACAAAAAATGTGGGTTAAAGAGACTAGAATTGCTTTGCATTGAAGTTGGTTTATTTATGAGTTTTATTAGAATTATATTGCATCCTCTTCATAATATTTTCTCATAGTTTAGCAAGGTATTATTGTAGGAAGTCTCTCTCTATTGAGTCATTCAAAATTGCACAATTTTTAGAGTACCATTGTAAAGATCACTTCACTTCACAATCATAATTTTTACCAATGAATTGTGAAAACCACAACTCATTATTGGGAGAAGCAAACTTCATCCTATAACCTTATTTTTTTAGCAAAGAAACTGTGGGTAATAAGTTGATGAATTTTATCTTTGTTTACGTATTTGAAATTTTCTGTCTTAGATGCACACAAATTCCTTCAAAAAATTTCATAGTTAAGTTGAGCCTTGTCACAAAGATTGTTTCCATTACTTTGAGACAAATTCCCTTTGTGACCTAATTGTCTACCATTGAGACTGTGAAAATTTGAAGAAGTAGTTCTTGTTTCTTTTGAAAATTAGTTTACACAAGTGTTTTTGATAAATTGTAGGTTGATTTTAAGACTAATTCCCTCACATACAATGATGGTGTCTCACAATTTTATGGAATTCCATATTGATAATTAAATGTCCTAATATTTACCAATTAGTGAGATGACAATGATGTTTCTCAAGTGTTTGTGCCATGAGATCTATAGTATTTTTCAAGAAAGAACTCTTAGGATGGAACCCCCTATTATATTAGGAACACTTTTTCTTCTCCTTCTTTCCTTTTGATGCCTTGGAACCTGAACTCTCATCTATGGACTTTTGCTTACCTTCCTTCTTTTTCTCTTGGTCCTTCTTACCCTTGTTCTTATACTTATTCTTCTTTGAACTTCCTTGAGCTGTAAGAGCGTGGGGGTTGGATATATTAAGTTCCCCTATTTGGATGAGCTTTGTTTTCTCATGGATAAGTGAATCCATGAAATCATCCAAAGGTGGAATCTTACATGTAGACCCCATAGCTAACCTAGTAGTATGAAAAGAATAAGTGTAGACATAATACTTTGGTCCTAGTTTTTTTAGAATTGAAAAGATTAATTGTTCATCTTTCTTCCAATTCCAAAATCCTTAAAATGAGAAAGAGAATTTTAAACTTACAGAAGTAGTCATGTAGGGTCTCTAAATATCTTGGATTCAATGCATGTAGATCATTCTCCAACTGATGACATCTTATATTGTCTTGCCTTCCTAGAAAATCCTTCAACTTTGTCCAAACATCGTTAGGAGTCTTGCAAGTATCGACATGAAAGAGGAGATCTAGAGAGATGATCAAGCACAATACCTCGTAGGCTTCATACATTCTGTTGAATACTTTTGATTTCTCTATGGCTAAAGTAGGATCAACTTCAGTCCTCATGGTTATCCTATACAAACCCTTGCTTCGAAGTAGAATCTCTATCTTGGGCTTCCACTCAAACTAGTTGAAGGGTGTTGATATCACTAAAGAAGATGGTTGATCCATAGTTATCTATGGGATGCCCAATATTATCTATAAACCTGCAAAAAATTGAATACACCCTCACAATAATGAATCTGATACCATGTATGATTAAACCACAATCCAAGACCTAATTGTGAGAAGGAAATACTACACTAGCTAATTGCAAAAGAGAGAGAGGAGAGAGAAAAATAGAATCAATATTCACGCATAAGAGAATAATAAACCAACTCTAATCACAATGTATTAATCCTTGATAATGAGTACAATATATAGGACTCTTCACATGAGGAGTAATGGGCACTAGGTTGGGATTTCCATGTGCATGCTTAAGTAAAAAAGTAACTTCTTCCAATAGAAACAATTAACTAAAGTCAAAAGTTGCTAATAATAAAAAAGGTTAAAAATATAGGTGAAAAATTAGTGAGAACTCTACATGAATTCAACATGCATTCCATAATAGAAAAAATCTCCTAGTATAAGACTAGAGTCCAACAATGGAGCTAAAGTCCTGACTGAGTGAGAATTTGCTAATTATGGAAAGTCATTAAATAAGTGAAGTGAGTTAGCTCCAAATATTAGATGGGTAATGTGCACTTCCCTCGGAGGCTAGTATTATTACTAAGCTGTGTTCTATAGCCATGAAATAGGAAATATCTCCTAAAATTAAGGAAATAGGAATTATCTCCTAAAAAATAGGAATTTTCCTAATGGTGGCTAAAAAATAGGAATTGGCCTAATGGTAGCTAAAAAATAGGAATTTTCCTAATGGTGGTTTATGATCCCATGTTTTTGGAAACCCATGGTATTACATATAGGAATCCACTAGCTAAAAATAGACATGCTATAAATAGAAATCCTCCTAAATAGTAGGAAAAATGGAAAAAATAAGTATGTCACTAAGTATGTAGTTGAGCATGTACCCCAACAAACAATTTTTTACATATTAATCGTAAATTCACCAAATTTGTGACATCTCTAGGATTGGATTCATATATAATTATAAATGGTGAAAATCTTGTTGATTTTCCCTCCAAACTATTATATGAAAAATCAACCTCTTCTAATACTTGATCCAACTAATTTGGATTACACCTTGATAAACATATCATAATATTTCCTAAAATTATATTAATAAATTTTTTCTATCCATTAGTTCACATACGATATGATGAACTATACCACGATCTATTATGCAACTTGTTCCACCACATCCTCCAAAAATGACTATAATATTTGGTATCCTTATCTAAACTAAATATCTCCTTCAAAAATAGATTCGATCAGAAAATCACATCATAGGTATTTCTATACAGTAAGAAAGGTCATATCTTGGAAATCTTGTTAACTACAAAAAACACTTAGTCAAACCCTCTCTATGTTATAGGAAACCTAAAAGAGAAATCCATTGATACAATATGTCCCCATCATACTCATCATATCAATAATATGGTATATAATCCTATATTATGTCTCACTCCATTAGAAACTTGAAATAATATATATGTTTCAAAAAATATTCCAAGCTCTTTCCTTAGACTATGCCAATATGTTTTCTCTAACAAGATTCAGGTCTTATCTTTCACAAAGGGTCATGTTGATCCTTCACTATGTTGTTTTGTTTTCAAACTCTTGCACATCAAACTTTTTGTTATACATAACCATGTTCTCTTGAAACTGTAACCATATTGGAGAATATAATCTAACTCCATACTCCTATCTTGTACCACTGTATTCCCAAACCTCTTCAGAATCTATATAAAATCCATATCATGCACATATATCTCATATATATTCTCAAATCCAATTATATCAATATGCATCATGGTAAGGATCATTTATCCTATCAATTGATGCATCACAAAATTTATTCTCTTTACCTAGTTTATGTTTAAAGATAAGAGTATAACTCCATAGTAACCCAACCCATCTCACATGACTTTGGCTCAACTTTAATTAACTATTAACAAACTCAAATGCCTAATGATCTAGGAGGATCTAAGGAACGCTCACATAGGTCTAGGAGGATCCAGAATGCTCACAGAGGTCCTAGCGGATCCATAAATGCTCAAAATTTTACCATCCCAAATTCTCTTGAAAATAAATCAATGCATAGAGATTTTCATCAGATTTCCAATGGTGCAAATGGAAAGTCAAATGGAGTTTGTATGAAAAAGTTATGAGTGGTCAAATTTTAGTCAAACTTGGTAAAAGTAAAAGGTCAAAGTACACATGGGAAAAAAGAATGACAAGTTTCACCATTGCAAGGGTGACATGTGGCACATGATTATTGGCAATTGAATGGGAAAGGTACAATCCAAGTGGTCCAGTTAGAGGTTGATGAGTGATGCACAAGTGGATGAATTGTATGATGACACATGGCATGTACAATCCAATGAGAGGCCACCATGTGGTGACCTTGCATTGGCCTTTATTGGCATGGGCTACCAAAACCATGGAGTCGATGGGGGTCAAACCCACGACCTCCATAAACTCCCAAGAATTAACAAATCCCTCCATACCAATGGGCCACACAATGGCTCTTAACCTATATATGGCACATAATATATTTGAATTTGTGTTAAGTTTCAAATGGGCGGCCAAAGGATCGAGGGCCTAAGCCATCGACCCTAGCCCTTATCCCCTGGCTCTTGGTTATATACCATACCATGTAACCACATCTAATCCACGAAGGAGCTTAATTGTGTGACGAGTTTAAAATCATAATATATGGTTATATTATATACCATATTCCATATAACCAACATAATAATATAAATAGTATATAGTTACACTATATAGTATATATAATATATATACCATGTGTTAAAACTAACCACCAACGAATATTCCAAGGGTCATGGGGAATAGAACCCCTATCCTCCGCCATTTTAGATGATGATTTAACCATTATGCCAAACCACCCATTTCTTATGGTATCCTCACCAAATTTAGTAATGAAGTTGCCAAATATATGCGTGTAGGTTGGAGGGCCCGACCCTATATATTGGGCATAGATCCCAATGCACATGCATCTTGAGATCTACACATATCTCCAGGTGGCATGACTTCCAAGATAGGGTATGTATTTCTAGGTCATATTAAAGTCTTGAAGTGCATGAAAAAGAAGAGGTTAAATATGTTGTCTTGTAAAACGTGCTAGGAGGTATATTGACGAAATATAGTCATATTTATACTCATTTTCATGATTTTTCACAAGGATCATGAATTTGAGGTTTATTTTGTGATTTAAAGTAATTCTAATAGTCTTAGCTCAAATTATCATTAATGAGCATTTAATGCATTATTTTGCATGCCGAAGAGGGAGAAATTGAGCTAGTTCGGAAATTGGTTGACTTTATAATCAAATCTCTCATAATTTCTCAAGGATTGCAATGGTGAACTTATTTTATTGTTTTGAGTGATGTAAATAGAGAGATTCCATTAAATTGGCTTTTATGAGCACATGTTGTCATGATTCTTGATATTTGAGATGGAGAAAGCAATTTTCATTGGCTTGAAGGGAACTTAAAGATGCAACAAAAGTATGTTATCTTTACGCAATTTGATTTATTTTATTTTTTTGTTGTGCCATCTCACTATTCAACAAGTTAATCATCTTTTCATGAGTTTTAGGTAAAAATCACATCATCAAAATTCTGCAAACCACCTCAATACGATCAGTAAATTATTCTAGATCAAGTTAGATAATGCATGTATATATGTAAAGAAATAAGTGGTGTCTAAGGATTTTTTCGATCAAGTTGTATCAGAGCTAGTTTTGACGTGTTTTTCAAGTTGTTTTTGTGATGATATCCAAGAGTTCAATTGGTGAAGGTCTTGAAGGCTCTTATCAAGAAGGAAATATGAGTAAATTTCTCATGAAATTGAGGCTCCAAAATAACATTAATCGAAAAATCTAGAAGGAGAATTCTAAGATGAGAATGCAGTTGCAAACTCTCGAGGAAGAGAAGAAGAGGATACAATGTCGACTGTTATTTCATGAGGAAATCCATAAGGGCATTTTTCATGAGTTTTAAAGAAAGTTACAAATCAGGAATCAAGTATTGGCACCATCAGTACCAATCCATGAAGATAGGCAGGGTGAGAATGTAAAGTATCTGATGCAAAAGGGAATACCTCTTTTAAAGGGTATGATTGAGAAATATGACTCTTATTAGGTTAAGAACCAAATATCAAAATAGCATAAAAAACCTCAGAGTAAGTACTCCATGCTTTGACAAAGAGAGAAATTCAGATAATAATCCTCTTCAAGGGGGAAACCTCCTTATACATTACATGAATTCACAAATACAAGGTGATTCCAAATGAAAATGTCTCCTTGGTATATATAGGATACTAGGAGGTACAATTAAAACTAACAATACTAATGTAATATGACCCAATTAAGGGCTATTGTGCCACGATTTAGGGCTTAACATGCCCCTCCCCTTCAGACAAGTGTTGTCCTCAACACTTGAGTAGCTCTAGATGCTTTTGTATAAAAGACTCATCTTCCCACGTGGAATCTTTAGCAAGTAGTTTATGCCACTTAATGAGATACTCTAAAATTGATCTATTCCTCGTCTGGAGAATTCTTGTTTCAGTGATAAATTCAGGCTCCAATATGATTTATCCTTCCTCATCAAGTTATGGAAATATAGTTTGAATTGGGATCATGTCACCTATAACCTTATTTAAGCATGAAACATGGAAAACTGGGTGTACTCGCAAAGATGCAAGAAGCTTCAATTTGTATGCCATCGTACCAATATTTTGCAACACCTTACAAGGGCCATAGTACTTCGATGATAATTTATTATCCTTCTTAGCTTGCTTGAGGGAAATATATTTGTATGGTTGTAGTCTTAAAAATACCCAATCCCGTAATTCAAAACTTCTTTCACTATGATGTTGATTTGCTTGTTGTTTCATGTGATTTTGTGCCATGGTTAGGCTATCCTTTAAGAGTTTGAGAACTTGTTGTTGATGCTTGATGTGATCTTCCACTACTTAAACCTTATATTTTTCTTTTAGAGAAGAAGTGATGGACGGTGGGTGATATCCATAACGTGACATAAATAATGTCATTTTTGTTGCAGTATGAAAGGAAGTGTTATACAACCATTCTACCAAGGGTAACCACTTGAACCATTGTGTTTTTTTATTAGAGACAAAGAAATGAAGGTATCCTTCGAGACATTTGTTCACTATCTCAGTTTTTCCATCAGATTGAGGATGATAAGATGAGCTATGAGCCAATTGAGTACCCAAACAAGAAAAAAAATTGTCCAAAAATGTCCAGTGAATATGGGATCTCTATCACTTACAATAATATTTGGGATTCAATGTAGCTTTTAAATTGTCTCCATGAATGCAGTAGCAATTGTACTGGCTTTAAAAGGATCAGAGAGTGCACACAAGTGTGTGTACTTGGTAATTCTATCAACAATCACCATGATGACACTCTTTCCTTCAGACTTCGGTAACCCTGTGATGAAATCCATGGAAACCTCCTCCCAGTGCTGACTTGGAATGGCTAATTGTTGTAAAAGATCTGGGGTCTTAATTGTTTCCACCTTTATTTTTTGGAAAACCAAACATTCTGCCACAAACCTTTGAACATCAGTTTTCAGGCCATCCCCAAAAAATTCCCTCTTGACCCTATGATAGGTTTTCAAAAATCGTGAGTTCCCTCCTACCAAAGAGGTGTCCAATTCCAAAAGTACCATTTGTTTGAGTTTGGATTTATTACATAAATATAAGCGATATGTGTACCATAGTGAATCTTTTTTCCATGTAAATGTATTAGATGCACTGGAATCCTGCTGCAACCTTTGAATGGGAGTCCACACTTCTTCGTCATTCTTCCATTCATCCCTTGCTTCAGTTATCCAATCAATTTGGATGATAGAGATAGCACCGAGAAATTCCTCAACATCTTCATCATTTCTTGTGACTGCATTTGCCACAATATTTTGCTTCCCTTTTTTGAATATGATTTAAAAGTCATAACCCAATATCTTGGTCGCCCAATTTTGTTTCTCTTCTAAATATAGTATTTGTTCCAAGAAGTATTTAAGTCTGTTATGAGATATGTTGACCTTGAAGTGCCTACCTATTAGGTAAGGGCACCATTGCTTCAATGTATGTAGTATTTCCATAATTTCCTAGTCATAAATGGGTTTGTGTAAGTCATTTCCCTTGAGTGGCTGGATTTCAAAAGAAAGGGGCCTTCCTTATTGAATTAGAACAACACGAATGCCATTTCCTGAGGCATCACATTCCAATATAAAGGTTTTTGTGAAGTTTGGTGTGGTCAAGACAAGAGCTTTGCACATTACCTCTTTGAGTTGTTCAAAAGCTTGAGTTTCCTCTGGAGTCCATGAAAATGCATCCTTACTAGTTAATTCCGTTAAAGGTGCTACTATTCTTCCATAGTTCTGAACAAACTTGTGGTAGTAACGTATCAAACCAAAAAATCCTAAGATTCTTCAATGTTTTGGGAGTCGACCAATCCATCATGGATTTAATGTTGTTAGGGTCTACCTTGAAACCTTCATGAGATACAATATGACCCAAATACTCTACATACTTCACCCCAAAGAAACATTTGGATAGTTTGGCATATAGATGTTTCTCATTTAGTAGTTGTATCACCATGTCAAGATGTCGAACATGATGTTCCCAAGACTTTCTATAGATTATTATATCATAAAAAAATACTAACACAATTTTTCGAAGGAATGCCTTGAAAATGGAATTCATCAACGCTTGGAATGTGGAAGGTGCATTTGTAAGGCCAAAAGGCATGGCCAAAAATTCATAATGGCCTTCATGAGTTCTGAATGTTTTTCGGGATATCTTCTTCCTTCCTTCTAATCTGATGATACCCTGAATGGAGATCTAACTTTGTGAAGTATATTTCTCCATGTAGTTCATATAACAATTCATCAATGATAGGAATGGGAAAATTATATTTAATGGTTATCTTTTTGAGATCTCTATAATCTGGCCACATATGCCATGATACTTGTTTCTTGAGTACCATTACCACCAGTGCAGAGTAAGAAATTTGTCTAGGTCTAATAATTCCAGCCTCTAACATTTCTTCAATCATGCACTCAATTTCACTCTTCTGGGCATAAGGGTATCTGCAAGGATTGATGTTAGGAGGAACGCTCCCAGGAATTTAGTGAATATCATGATCATGATCGCAAGTGGGTGGAATACCTCTAGGAATATCTTCAAATAATTTGGAATTCTTATCAATGATCCCTTAGAGGTCTAGAGGAATAGATGGCTTAGATGTTTTAAAATCTAGTGAGCATAGTTGTACAATTACACCATGATGCCCCTTTTTCAATAATTTTTTCATGCCATTAGATCTTAACACCTTACTAGGTTTCCCTGTGATACCCCCTAACTCAAATTTCTTTCCTTCCAATGAAAATTTCATGAAAATTTCTTGAAAATTAAAATCCACTATTCCCAATGATTGTAACCTTTGGACCCCAAGTACAACATCGACACCACCCATGGGTATATAAATAATTGGACTATTCATTACATATTCCACCATAGTAAGATTGATCTTATGGCATTTTCCTGAGAAATTGATAGTTCCTCCATTTGCAATTGTTACTTGAAACTATGGTGGTGGATATATAAAGAAATTGAGAGCTTTGGCTCATTTACATTGAATGAAATTATAAGTACTACCATAATCCATTAGCACTATTACCTTTTTATTTTTGATATATACTTAGATATTGAGGGTTTGAGGAGTGCTAATTCCATACAATGCATGACATGATATGGTGGGAGTAATCTATTTAGATTAAATATCTTCTACATCTTCATCTTGAGATGGTTCTTCTTCTTCTTCTTCTTCCTCTTCACAATCTATGTAGAATAATTTCTTCTCACCACACTTATGTCCCTTACTATACTTGCTGTCACATTTAAAGAATAAACCTTTTTCTTTTCTTTCCTCCAATTGTTGAGGTGTCAACCTTGTAGGTTGAGGTGGTTTAAAAGAAGGAAAATTATTCTCTCAATAGATGTTAGGGGTGGTCTTTCTAGTAGCCATAGCCAGATTTTTACTTTCAAAATTTATCTCCACCTTGAATGTATTCTCCAATGATTTGGGTTCCCAAAGGTGAACCTCATGTTGAATTTTATCCTTTAAATTTCTTATGAAGACATCAATCAAGTGCTCATCTGGAATATCTGTTACTTTTATATTCAAAATTTTGAAGTTCTCAATGTGCTCCACAACTGAACCCTCTTTCTTGAGATTTATCAATTGGATGGAGAAGGTATTGCTCCTTTTATCCTCATTGCGTGCTATCATGTCTTCCATGAAAAGTTTCTAGGTGACAAGTTATTTGTGAGAAAAAATCCATCGATACCACACAAACTGATTAGGTTCTAAATATAAGGACACAATTCGTACTTTTTGTGTGTGTGGCACATCATGTAGATCAAATAACTTCTCCATCTAGAGTATCCATGTGATTGGATTCTTTCCATCAAACTTCCTCATATAGATATTAAGAAACTGGTTGGTATTCAACCCAAAGCTAGAGTTTCTCCAGTCTTGATTCATCTTCCTTTTGTCCTCATCATGAATTTCATGGGATACAATGTCACTTTCAAGTAGCCTCTCTATGAAAAAATTTCGACCCTTCCATGATCTCCCATTTTAAGCCATCCATCTTAGTATCCATCATCAATTCCATCTTAGCTTCAGTTGAATCCATCATCTTTTGTTACTGCCTTCTTTTGTAAATCATTTATGTCCCTGTGCATTTCTTCACCTTCATCAAGATTCCCAGTAGGACTGCCTGAGGGATTATTTGGTGTATAAGTTACCTTTTTTGGTGGCATATTGGCCAATTATCACTCGAAGGTAGGAATTCCTAATTAGCTTAGGCAAAGGTCCTCACAGACAAGGGAGTGGCAGGTGCTATAGCTCTCTGATATACGTGCGGGGTCCAAAAATAGTACTCTGTCCAATATCTCAAGACACTAAATAATGAATATTTATCATGTCCTTAGTCGTACTATCTGACTACCTAGGTACTAGAGAGTGATCTCCCCAAGTGTTTTTCTCGGTGTACTATAAAAACAAGATGACCAAATGGTTTAATCAGTTGATATTAGGATTCTAGGGGGAGATCAAATCGGTAGTAGTGTTTTCTAATGCCCAAATATTTGAAAGGGTCCTTTCGATATACTCTAGGTACATGGAAGAACCACACTATCCCTGGGTTCTAGCACTGACAAGTAACAAAAGATTCTACATTTAGAGACGTCGGAATACATTTGTGCCCAAAAACACCTAATGTTATCCCAAATGTATGTGATACTCATTTTATCCCACTTTATTCCACTTTTTGAATCACCCCAATTAGATCTTCTATTCAAAAGATATGCAAATTTCCAGAAAAAACGAAAAACACACCTTTTAAAACCCTGATTTGGAGACTATTCTGCTAGTTGACCTTTCTTTTGTTGTAGCTCTACAATTTTGTCCCTTACAAGTCTAAAATTTCATCCTTATTAGACTGATGTGTCATATTTCCATCCCCATAGGTTAGTCCAATATTGGATTCTCCAAGATAATTTATGCTAACTTTTCCAAGATGTGTTGATTTTTCCCCTTTCAGGAGAGCTAACTTGTATGGCCTACCACGTGTCACTATATTCACTTCAAAACTTGAAATTTGCACCAGTAAAACTTAGGTCCTTACCCTAACCAATGGAATAGGGATCACTCAATTTAGAGGTCTGCAGCTTCAAATATAACAGTTTTCCCAAGAACACATATTTTAGACTGAAATCTGGACCAACCAAAAACCCTAATTTCCTCAAAGAATAACATTCATATTACAACAAATCAAGGGATAAAATTTGTACACACAATACTTCACTATTCCTCCTTATTACTCTAAAAATTTCAGAACTTGAAACCAAGCCAAAAATATTTGGGAGAGAAAATTCCAAGAAGGCCTATTTCATACTAGTTTCAAGACTCATCAAAAACCCTAACTTGAACAAAATGTATCTCCAAAAATATAACTAACCAAGATCTGAAATTTGGACAAAAGTTATCTCTATATGTCTCTACTACACTATATAAATTCCATATCCTGAAACCTTCCATAAAAAAAGTTGTAGGGAAAATTCCAAGAAGACTTGTTTTGAATAAGTCGGTCCCGAGGATTGTTTAGCTTTGATACCAAATGTTAAGAACCAAATATCAAAATAGCATAAAAAACCTCATAATAAGTACTCCACACCTTGACAAAGAGATAAATTCAGATAATAAGCCTTTTTGAGGGGGAAACCTCCTTATACATTACATGAATTCACAAATACAAGGTGATTCCAAATGAAAAGGTCTCCTTGGTATATATAGGAGACTAGGAGGTACAATTACAACTAAGAATACTAATGTAATATGCCCCAATTAAGGGGTAATGTGCCACAATTTATCACTTAACATATTATTATTTTTTCCATTAAGACGGATAATGCTCGAGGGTAGCTGAGGAAAAGAAAACTTCATATGAAGAATACTACATAAACATTTGTCCTTAACTTCCAATCCAGAGAAATGTAACACGTGTAAGGAATCTCTAGAGGAATATGTGTATGCTAAAGGATAACAAACATATACCTTCCCCACTGGTAAATGGTCAAGTTATCCTTGTGCTTCCTGTGGAAATAACAACCATGATGTGAAGAAGTCTCGAAGGAGATAGTCTGTGCAATAAAAACCCTCCAAGAAGAAGACAAATCATTTCTCAAGTTCGAGGGAAAGGAGGAAAGATAAGAAGGGATCGTGGAACAAGAAACTATGCTCTTATTTTGGTAAGATTGGAAACCATATTGATAAGTGTTGGGAATTTTACCCACACTTATGTCTGAATTAGAAGATAAAAGATGTAAAGACACTCACAAGAAGACAATCAACAACTCCAAATGAATTTAGTGGTCTTACTAAAAGGCTTGGGAAAGAATGCTTCCTAATGGATGGTCTTGGAAAAGTGATATATGAAGACATCAGAGAATGGGTCGTGGATAGTGGCTCATATTTCCACATGACCGGGATGATATTAATATTTTTGAATTTCTCAAAATATGACACATATTTCTATGTGGGATATGGAACCAACACCAGACAAGTAATAATAGGGTATGGATATGTAAGATTCTAGCTCAAGTCGAGAGGATTTCTAGGAATAGAACATATGTTGCATGTTCCAAAATTAAAGGTAAACCTACTCTCAGTTATGAGATTTGAAGATGAAGGCTATCCAGTCACACTCCAGAATGGCTAGGTACTTGTGTATTCAAGGGAAGCTACTCCAGACACAACAATAGTTCTTGGTATTCACAAGGAGAGGTTATAGAGGTTACTAGGAAGACCTATAGTTTGGTCTAATTGTTACTTGGATTCAACATCAGATTCAATTTCAGATTTAACATCAGTGTTGGAGGCATTGTTGTTGGATTACTAAGAGGGGGGGTGAATCAGTAATAGCGTAATTATAATCCTTTTTCTTCAAATAATCCAAGTGTTATATCAATGTAGAATTATTATCCAATAATGAGCAATAATAAATTAACAATCACACACATACACAGTACACCAGTGTTTTACGTGGAAAACCAAATCGGGAGAAAACCACAGAATGATTTTTCTTATATGTCTTGAAGAATTACATTCATTGGAAGCACCAACTTCCTTTGTTTTCTAGCTACAACTGGAAGGAGGCTCTAACCCCCTAGTTTCTCAGGCTACAACCCGAGGGAAGATCCAACTCCCCAATTCTCTGGCTATAACCAAAAGGAGGCTACAACCCCCTATGTTCTCCGGCTACAACCGAAAGGTGGCTACAACCACATGTCCTTGCCCCGTCCAACCGCCCTGAAGTAGAAGTAGAATGATGGAACCATTGTCACACTATCACTGTGAGATATACCGATGTAAAACTGTACCAATAAACTTGAACCATGCATCAACCTATACCTCAACCTGTAATCAACCTGTACCATAAACAAGTGCATCAACCATGCACCAACCTGTACCATAAACAAGTGCAACCAACCATGTACCAATTATGTACCAATCATGTTTCAACTAATCATCAACTATGAATCATCAATATGTACCAACATCATCAACTATACACCTCATGTATGTGCCAACTCATCAACTACTTGTCTCAACCATGTACCCAACTTGTATCTCAACCAAAATCCCTCATCAATTTCATCATCCAAATATGATTTATAAATCTTTAATAGAACTGGTGTATATGATCACATACTTTCAAACCTTCCTTAACTTTAAACAACAAGAGACTAGCATTTACATCAAACTTTTCTTTAGTCTCACATTACCAGTTTTGGATTAGTCAACAACCCTAACTTGAAATAATCATAACTTTGTACCTGTAATGAATAAATATATGAAACTGATATACAATGTTATTCAATGTGTTTTATGCAATTCCTCCAAGTGTCACTACTTGGAACCTCTCAGAAAAGTAGTTATAGCCAAAATGGCATACCTTGTTGAATTCTGGCTTATTCTAGAGAGAGACCTTGTAGAGCATGCCCCACATGGAATATTTGTTGAATAAATATGAAATTTTTATGAAGAAGTTATGACATTTTTACCCAAAACACATGTTTTTGACTAGTTTCAGGACTAGCCACAAACCCTATTTTCCACGGAGTGCAACTCCAAAAATACAATGAACCACAAGATGAATTTTTTACCACATATACTCAGATAGGTTTCCTCAATGACATATCAATTTCAAGGTATGAATCATTCTATAAAAAAAATTATTTCGAAAATGGTGAGATGACCTGTAAATAACATACCTTAGAAAGCATCATCAAAATAATTTATCCTTCCTTGAATTTCGGCCTTCTTTTCTTCACCTTCCCTCAGAAATTCAGCTTAGATATCCTTTTGTTACCTCAAACACCTATAGGTATTCAATATGTTCAAGTGTTTCTAAAATGAGAGAGATTTTCCTCTTATTTATACTCTCCAAGTAGCTTCCTTAAAAACATCTTCTAGGTCACTTTGCCCACTTTCCTTATTTTAGGGTTAACCCACTTCTAATTTCTCCATTAAATTTATTATTTAAATAATTTATTTTTTATTCACTTTGAATTATAGTACACTCATCAATTGACTTTATTATTTACCTTCTAAAATCTCTTAAACCACTTTGACTACTTTGACCTTTTGGGGCTTCTAGATGACATAAGAGGGTCCTCCAACTTCGTAAGGCCATAACTTTCAAACCGTGAGGAGTTATGTGACGTTCCACATACCACCAGAAAGGGAATGACATGTACCATCCATATAGAATAGTAGTACCTTCAAATATATCAAAACTCATACCATTTTCCATCAAACAAACTTGGTTCCTTGATATATTTGGTTTGGGAAACGAATATTCCATTTTTTGTTTGATTTACTTGTAAACCTAAGAAAAATTACAGTTCTCCCAGCATAGACATTTCAAACTCTTCTTTCATTTTGGTTGCAAATTTCATGCTTAGTGTATTAAGATTACTACCAAATATGATGTCATCTACATATACCACCACAACAATCATGTTTTGATCCTCAATTTTTATGTATAGGTTGTTGTCAGTAGTCCCTCTCTTATATACTTGTTTTTGTAGGTACTAATCAAGTCTAGAGAACCATGCTCTGTGGGCTTGTTTGAAACCATACAAGGCCTTTTTCAGCTTGCACAAACAGTCCTGATTTTATGATAACATGAATCCTTCTGGTTTCTCAATACATAATTATTCTTCTAGTGTTCCATTAAGGAATGTTGATTTTACTTCCATCTGATATATTTTGAAATTTCTGAAGCATGCAAATGCTAGGAACATTTTGAAGGCCTCAATTATTACCACTGGAGTGAAAGTCTCTTAAAACTAAATACCTTCTACTTGAGGATATATTTTGCAAACTAATATGGCTTTATTCTTTATAATATCCCCATTTTCATTTAGTTTGTTCTTGAAGATCCACTTGGTTCCTATCACATTCTTGTCCTTGGGTCTTGGAACTAGTTCCCAAGTCTGATTCTTCTCTATTTGGTCTAGTTCTTCATTCATTGATTTTATCCAATCTTTACTTCTATAGATTCATTCCTTAACAAAGTTCATGGCTTGTAATTGGTTTTTGATTGCACCGTTTCCTTTTGAGAAGGATGATCCTGTCCCATGTTTGTAAATGGTGCTCTACTTATCATTGTCTTCTTTCTTATTGTATCCAAGACCAGTTTTTTCATTAGGTGATCTTTGAATATTCCAAATCTTATCTAGGATAGTTGAGATATTCTCGAAATTGACCATTTTATTTTTCTTTTCATTCATCTTTTTGAGATTGACTATTTCTAGTTTCAATATGTGACATGTCGCTTCCTTTTTAGTCAACTGGATCTTCAAGGCTTCTTCCATTTCCTTAGCATGTTCAATTTGAGTCTTTATATTGATGACTATTTCTTCTGTCTCATCCAAGACTTCTTTGCATATTTTATTTTTTTCATATGTCTTCAACTCTTCCATATCTTTTGCTAGATCAAAAATTTTAGTTTTCAATATTTTGATTTCTTCCTTGTTTTCTAGTTGAATCCTTTTGAGGTTGATGGCTTCCAATTCCAACATTTGGCATGATTCTTCCTCTTTAATTAATTGGATCTTCTACGATTCTTCCTTTTTCTTAGCCTCTTCAATTTGATTCATCATATCTGCAATAGTAATTTCATTTATCTTTTTGAAGTTGATGATTTCCAATTCCAACATGTGGTAAGAATTTTCTTTCCTAGTTAACTAGATATTTAGGTCTTCTTCACTTTCTTTAGTTTCCTCAAGTTGATTCTTTAGACTTTTAACTAATTCTTCTGTTTATTTTAGTATTTCATTTATTTTGTCATCATGTTTTTTCAATTCTTCTATTTCCTTTATAAGATGATCAACTTCAATCTTCAATCTTCTGATCTCTTTTTCTTTGTCTTATAGTTGAACTCTTTGTTCAAACTCTTCATGGATAGATTGATCTAAGTGTTGAAGTAGAAACATGTCTTTCTGTTGAAGTTTCTCCATCTCTTCTAGAGTGCACATAGTTCTGTACTCAAGATTGTCAATATCACATATACGAACTTTAATATGTATACCATTTACTGGTTCCATACAAATCTCTTCTATTGCAATTGTAACATCGGTCTTAAGATTATGTAATGTTTCTTTAGTGATTATTGAGGTATGCCTCAATTCCTTGATGAGGTTGTATTCTTCATCGTTAACAAGGTTTTGCATCAAATCCTGCATTTCATTTTGATTATAAATATCTTTCTCTATATTATGTTCTTCAATCTGATTGAAAATTTTCTTTTCTTTATCTTGTTCCTTATCTTGACAATAATTCTCTTCTTCTGAGTTTTGTTCTTTATTTTGACATGAATCCATTTTATCTAAGTCTTGTTCCTTAATTTGATAGGATTTATTTTCTTCTTGTGCTTCATTTTGATAACAATTTTCTACTTGGAGCCATAATTATTTAGCAGATTTGTAGTGCCTCATATTTTCTTTGACTTGGTCTGACAATCCATCCTGGATTGCTTTTAAGGCTAATGAATTGTTTCTCCTTGATTCCTTTGCAATTTTGGTTTTTCTCTTTGAAGTAGCTAAGTTCCAAGGCTTACTTACTACCGAATCCCAAACTCTAGAACCTCTTGACTTTAAATATCTTTTCATATTTTCCTTCCATGAAGAATAATCTGTTCCATCAAATAAGGGAGCTTCATTTGTGGAGAGAGCCATTTTCCCACCCATTTCTTCATAATCTATCTTCCAGTGTTTAAACTGTGTTGAAGGCACCCACTCTGATACCAATTGTTGGAATACTGAGAGGGGGGGTCAATCAGTATTACCCTTTTTCAACAATTAGTAGTTACTTTTATAGTTTTTTAATTACCACAATAGATCAACAATGGACTTGTTTGTAAAATAAATTATATAAATATAATTAATAGGAATTACAAGGATTTATGAAGAATAGTGAAGGAAACCAATCCTTTTTAGAGCACCAAGTCTAGGAGACACAAATTCCTTTATTTAGGGAAATAACCCTAGAAAGCACCAACTCCCTTGTTTTTCAGGGCACCAACCCTAGGAAGCACCAACTCCCTTGTATTTTAAGGTACCAACCCTAGAAAGCACAAAATCCATTAAATTACACTTAGTAAATGATATGAATCCTTCTGAGTTCTTCCCTTCCACCCTCACTTCATAAGAATCATCAGTTCTTCTTCTTGGACTCTTCTTTTGTTTTGATCTTCTGATCTAGAATTCAGAGATACTTTATTCTAACCATTATTTCTTGTTTATATAATATTCCAACTGGTGTGATCCATGAAGCATTGTGTCCCTTTGTTTGGACCATCACACCTCTTCATTTTAAATTAACAATAATCTCTATTATTATTCAAACATTGTTGTGAAGGATTTTACTTTAGTGAGAGTGATTTTCATAAATCAATCACATGTATGGATCAATTTCTTTTAACTAGATTCCATGTCTCTGCAAATATTGCAAAAATCGAATTCTGCAGAGGCACTTCCTTAAAACCATTTACATGTGACCATATGCGTAAACCATGGGCTTATTAATTTAAGCGATGTTCCCAGCGCTACACAACTTTATGTGTTTATAACCCATGACCTGGGGATAGAACCTTGTCCTCCTGAATTCGGCCTTCAGGTGAGTTCTCTCTTAGAATCATCCAGTATTTCAAAGTTTGTCCTTCCCAAAGTGGTTACTTCTCACAAGGATTGATCCAATGGTTAGCATCATTCCTAGAACCAAATCAATGGTCTAGCTTTGATCCTTACACTATCCTTCCACTACTTAATCCAACAACTATGACTTAATAAAATATTAATATGGATGACCACTATTTACTTCGGGACTTTGGGACTTTAGGACTTTGAGGGTTCATAGGTCTAGGTAATTTCTTTTTCCGATTTCCATCGGAGTTGGTCAGCGCCAAAGTGGTCAACATGGGAGTGATTAATTCATATTTCCACTATGTTTTCATTTAACGTTCATGTGAGAATCCAGAGGATCTTATATCAATGGTTAGCATTGACTTTTCCCTTCGACGCTTCAGGTAGTTGTTGTTTTCCCCTGAAGGAAAAACTCCTGGAGTGACGTAACTTGTTGACTTGGCATTGGCCGACTGGCTGCATTGATCATAACCCTTCTTTTATGCATAGATCCTTGCGGTAACCTGATCTCTTAGGAATTGGTATTTAATTGGGATGTGTTTGGTTTTAGAATTCATTATTGGATTTTTAGATATGCTTATGGCACTAGTTTTATGCATGTTATGATCAGGTTACCCCTCCTGAGCATAGATCAAGGATCTGAGTCCCTATAATAGTACAAGGATCTATGCATGTTATGATCTCATGCAATCTAATACGCTTCCTCTCCCTAGCTATAGGTAGGTTCCTCTGCACCTCGTGTTATGTCTTCTATGCAACTTGCTATGATATTTCTCCTGAGCTTTTAGGATCTCAAAGACATATAATGATAATACCATATTTATCTTCTTGAAATCAATTCCATAATAAATATTGATAATTTTGTCCCTCTTTGACATCAATTCCAACACCATAACACCATGTCCAACATTCTCCCCCTTTGGCATTGATGGAAACCTCTTCCTTTTTGAAATTTCCGCCTTTATCAATTTCCTCCCCCTTTGACAGCAATGGAAGAGGGGATCTTTCTTTGCTCCCCCCGTGGAAATGCTCCCCATGACCATGTGCCACTTTTGATACAATTTTATGGTTTTTAATGAGGTTTTTGAGTTACTCCTAATTTATGTCGAAGATTTTCAAAAGTACTCCTAGGCAAAGGTTTTGTGAAAATGTCTAAAATCTATTCTTTGGTGTCTACATACACTATTTTAACTATTTTTGGGGTAACCTGATCTCTTAGGAATTGGTATTTAATTGGGATGTGTTTGGTTTTAGAATTCATTATTGGATTTTTAGATATGCTTATGGCACTAGTTTTATCACAATTAATAGTAATGGGATTATTATATCTTATTTATAGGTCTTCTAAACTTTTCTTCATCCAAATAACTTGTGTGAAACAGGATGCAACAACAATGTATTCTTCCTCTACTATAGAGAGTGATGTGGATGTTTGTTTCTTTCTTGACAATGCTACCAAACTTTTTCCTAGAAAAAATTCCCCTCCACTGGTGCTTTTCCTATCATCTATGCTACCGGCCCAATCTGCATCAATATATGCAATTAGATTGAAGTCTTTATCTTTTAGATACCATAATCCAAGTTCTAGGGTGCCTTGAAGGTATCTGAATATTCTTTTTACTTATTTTAAGTGAGTTTCTTTAGGTGCAGATTGAAATCTCCCCATGAGTCCTACAACCTGTGTGATGTCAGGTCTTGTTGTTGTTGAATAGAGAAAACTTCCAACCATTGATCTATACATTGTTTGGTCCACTTTTGGTGAGTCATCTTATAGGCTTAGTTTACATCCAGTGACCATGGGAGTACTCATAGCTTTATTGTCTTCCATTTGAAATTTCTTCAACACTTTCTTGATATATTTGGGTTTGGAAAAGAATGTTCCATTTTCTGTTTGATTTACTTGTAAACCTAAGGAAAATGATGGTTCTCCCAACATAGACATTTCAAACCGTTCTTGCATTTTGGTTGCAATTTTTATGCTTAGTGTAGTAAGATTACTCCCAAATATGATTTCATCTACATATACCACCACAACAATCATGTTTTGATCCTCAATTTTTATGTATAGGTTGTTGCCAGTAGTACCTCACTTATATCCTTGTTTTTGTAGGTACTAATCAATCCTAGAGAACCATGCTCTAGGGGATTTTTTAAGACCATACAAGGCCTTTTTCAGCTTGCACACATAGTCCTAATTTGTTTATAACATGAATCTTTCTGGGTCCTCAACATATACTTCTTCTTCTAGTGTTCCATTAAGGAATGTTGATTTGACATCCATCTGATATATTTTGAAATTTCTAAAGCATGCAAATTCTAGGAACATTTTGATGGCCTCAAGTCTTGCTACTAGAGTGAAAGTCTCTTGAAAATAAATACCTTTTACTTGAGAATATTCTTTGAAAACTAATATGGCTTTCTTCTTTATAATCTCCCCATTTTCATTTTGTTTGTTCTTGAAGATCCACTTGGTTCCTATCACATTCTTTTCCTTGGCTATTGGAACTAGTTCCCCAGTCTGATTCTTCTCTATTTGGTCTAGTTCTTCATTCATTGATTTTATCCAATCTTTAATTCTATAACTTCCTTCCTTAACAAAGTTCATGGCTTGTAATTGGTTTGTGATTGCACTATTTCCTTTTGAGAAGGATGATCGTTTCCCATGTTTGTAAATGGTTCTCCACTTGTCACTGTCTTCTTTCTTATTGTATCCAAGACTAGTTTTGTCATCATCTCATGTTTGACTGCTCCAAATCTTATCTAGGATAGATGAGCTATTCTGGAAATTGACAGGTTTATTTGTCTTTTCATTCATCCTTTTGAGATTGACTATTTCTAATTTCAACATGTGACATGTCTTTTCCTTTTTAGTCAACTGAATCTTTGGGGCTTCTTCCATTTCCTTAGCATGTTCAAGTTGAGTCTTTAGATTGATGATTATTTATTATGTCTTGTCCTAGACTTCTTTTCATTTTTTAGTTTTGTCATATGTCGTCAACTCTTCCATATCTTTTGTTCGATCAAAAATTTTAGTTTTCAATCTTTTGATTTCTTCCTTGTTTTCTAGTTGAATCCTTCTTAGGTTGATGGCTTCCATATCCAACATTTGTCATGATTCTTCCTTTTTAGTTAATTGGATATTCTAGGATTCTTCCTTTTTCTTATAATCTTCAATTTGAGTCATCGGATCTGCATTAGTACTTTCATTTATCTTTTTGAATTTGATGATTTCCAATTCCAACATGTGGTAGGGATTTTCTTTCCTAGTTAACTGGATATTTAGGTCTTATTCACTTTCTTTAGTTTCCTCAAGTTGGTTCTTTAGACTGGTAACTAATTCTTTTGTTTCTTTTAGTACTTATTTTCTTTGTTATCATGTTTTTTCAATTCTTCTATTTCCTTTATCAAATGGTCAACTTCAATCTTCAATCCTCTGATCTCTTTTTCTTTGTCTTCTAGTTGAACTCTCTATTCAAAATCTTCATGGCTACATTGGTCTAACTGTTGAAGTAACAACATATATTTCTATTGAAGTTTCTCCAACTCTTCTAGAGTGCACATAGTTGTGTACTCAATATTTTCAATATCATCTATATGAACTTTAATATGTATACCATTTTCTGGTTCCATACGAATCTCTTCTATTGAAATTGTAACATCAGTCTTAAGATTATACAATTTTTCTTTAGTGATTACTGAGGTATGCCTCAATTCCTTGATGAGGTTGTCTTCTTCATTCTTAATAGGGGTTTGCATCAAATCCTACATTTCGTTCTTATTAGAAATGTCTTTCTCTATATTATGTTCTTCAATCAGATTTCAATTTTTCTTTTCTTTATCTTGTTCCTTATATTGACAAGAATTATCTTCTTCTGAGTTTTGTTCTTTATTCTGACAGGAATCCATTTTATCTGAGTCTTGTTCCTTATTTTGGTAGGATTTATTTTCTTCTTTTTCTTCATTCTGATAACAATTTTCTAGGTGGAGCCACAATTCTTTAGGATATTTGTAGTGCCTCATATTTTCTTTGACTTGGCCTGACAATCCATCATGGATTGCTTTTAAGGCTAATGAATTGTTTCTACTTTCTTCATTTGAAGTATTGGCTTTTGTCTTTGAATTAGTTAAGTTATAGAGCTTACTTATTACCAAATACCAAACTCCATATCCTCTTGACTTCAAATATCTTTTCATATTTTCCCTCCATGAAGAATAATTTGTTCCATCAAATAAGGGAGCTTCATTTGTGGAGAGATCCATTTGCCCACCCATTTATTTAGAATCTACCTTCTAGTGTTTAAAATGTGTTGAATGTGCCCACTTTGATACCAATTATTAGAATACTGAGAGGGGGGGTGAATCAATATTACCCTTTTTCAACAATTAGCAGTTACTTTTATATTTTTTTAATTACCACAATAGATCAACAATGGACTTGTTTGTAAAATCAATTATATAAATATAATTAATAGGAATTACAAGGCTTTATGAAGAACAGTGAAGGACACCAATTCTTTTTATAGCACCAACTCTTGGAGACACAAATCCCCTTATTCAGGGAACCAACCCTAGGAAGCACCAACTCCCTTGTTATTCAGGGAAACAACCCTAGGAAGCACCAAATCCCTTGTTAAATTACACTTACTTAGTAAAGGATATGAATCCTTCTGAGTCCCTCCCTTCCACCCTCACTTCATAAGAATCATCAATACTTCTTCTTGGACTCTGCTACTATTTTGATATTCTGATATGGACTTCAAAGACACTTTCTTCTCACCATTCTTTCTTGTTTATTTAATCTTCCAACTGGTGTGAGCTATGAGGAATTGTGTCCCTTTGTTTCAACCATAACACCTCTTCATTTTAAATTAACAATAATCTGTATTATTATTCAAATATTATTGTGAATGATTTTAATTTAGTGAGAATTATTTTCATAAATAGATCACAGGTATGGATCAATTTCTTTTAACTCAATTCCATGTCTCTACAAATATTGCAGAAATCGAATTCTGCAGAGGCGTTTCCTTCAAACAATTTACATGTGACCATATGCGTAAACCATGGGATTATTAATTTAAGTGATGTTCCCAAAGCTACACGACTTTATGTGTTTGTAACCTGTGACTGACGGCTGGAACCTTGTCCTCCTGACTTCGGCCTTCATGTGAGTTCTCTATTAGAATCATCTAGTCTTTCAAAGTTTGACCTTCCCGAAGTGGTTACTTCTCACAAGGATTGATCCAATGGTTAACATGATTCCCATAACCAAATCAATGGTTTAGCTTTGATCCTTACACTATCCTTCCACTGGTTAATCCAATGGCTATGAATTAATAAAAGATTGATATGGATGGCCACTATTTACTTCGGGACTTCGAGACTTTGGGGGTTCGGAGGTCTAGGTAATTGCTTGTTCCAATTTCCACAGGAGTTGGTCAACACTGAAGTGGTAAAAATGGGAGTGCTTACATCATATTTCCACCATGTTTTGATCTAACAGTCATGTGAGAATCTAGAGGATCTTAGATCAACGGTTAGCATTGAATTTGGCTTTCGATGCTTCGAGTAGTTGTTGGTTTCCCCCGAAGGACAAACTCCCAGAGTGATATAAATTTCTAACATCACTGCTAACTTGGAACTGATCGAGTAGTTGCCACGTGTCACCTAGATTCATGAAATATGTAACTTAAAGTGCCAAATAGACCTAGAAACTTGTCACCATCTGATTGTGCCACGTGTTCTTGTTGACGTGGTCTTGCTGACATTGATCTCTTGATGTGGCATATGTCCTCCTCCTCGTCGTAGTTTCATATGAATCCTTTATCCAATAACTTTGATCAACTCGAAGATCAATGGTCCATATTTATTTCATCCTTTTGGACTTTGTTCCTTTGCAATCGTTCAACCTTCTGGAGTGCAGTTCACCAAAGTAGATCAGACGGTCGACATTTGATCTTCCATTATATGGATGATCTTGTATTTCCCTATGGTTTCAAACAAATTGATGGTCAGGGCTTGATCTACAGTTGAGTGGACGGTTCTTTTTCACTTCGTTACTTCAGTGCTTTGAGACTTCGGTCTTCACAGTTATTCAACTCTTCTGGAGAAAATTCTGTCAAAGTGCTTATTAGCACTTTCTGCTTGATAACCTCCACAAGTCTAGGGGCTAGGAACATGGGCTTAACCATTCCAAGCATTTGATCTAACGGTCATGGTTCATCTTGGAGGATCTTAGATCAAAGACCAGTATTAGTTTGTGACTTTGTGCTTCGGGTAAACTTACATGTTCTTGGCTCCTTTTCGCCGGAGTGGTAAGCGCCAGAGTTGACTATCTTTTGATTTGATGGTTCAACTTTTTCCATTTTAGATTGATGGATAATACTTAAATCTATATCAAATCTTGATCTAACGACTGGGAAACCATCCAAAGATCTCACTTCAGATTTGATGGTTGGTATTTAATCCTTCCTAACCTATGACTTCACCTCGATCTAATGATTTTGAATTATCTTGAAATAAGAATGAACAACTCTTGTGCATCATCTCTTCTGAGCTTTGATTAACGTTCTTTATTTTGATATGTTCATCGATATTTCTACTGATCTTTTAATAATTGTTTGTGCATTCTTTTATGCACTTATGTTCAGTTGTTAACCCTCATGATGTATGAATTATTTGTGCTTCATTACTTCATTAATCCTTCTGTACAAGGATCTCTGGATGCTCTGATCCCGTGCAATATAATACACTTCCTCTCCTGACCTTTAGGTAGATTCCTCTACACCTTGTGCTATGTCTTATGTGCAACTTACTATGTTATTTCTCCTAATATTTTAGGATCTCAAAGACATATAATGATAATACCATATTGATCTTCTTGACATCAATGCCATAATCAACATTGACCATTTTGGCCCTCTTTGACATCAAGTCTAACACCATAACACCATTTCCAACATAAATCTTAGTTCTAAATTTCTCTAACTCAAAGAGGGGATCTTTTAACTGCACTTAAACTATGCCCTTTGTTTTCACACAAGTGTTAATAACCTGGACTCCTTATTTAAATGGATTTTCTTTGTTTCACGATTCCTAAGGGAGGTTTCTTGTAATATCAACCTCCATTTATTCTATCTTCTTATGGGCCATCTCCCCACTTATTTTGAGGTTCTCCAATCATGATTGACTTCCATCACCCTCACAGGTATTGAGATTCTTTATCCCTAATTTCCTTCATCTACTTTGACCACCAATCCTTGGTGCATACAACCCTTTTCTCCAATATTTCTACTTTGTTGGTTACTTTCTCATTTACCCTAACTCTTACCCACCAACTATATAACCCTGATCATCCTGATCCATCCATGTCCACCCCTTAACAATGAGGTGATTTACATTTCCATATTAGGAGGATCAAATTCCCTTATTATTTCTTTTAGTAGAAATTTTTTGATCCATGTGGGGATCTCCTTTAGTATCCTCTAAAAGGGTCTCTTTCAAAGAGGTCTTCTACCCACAATTGAAAGGTGTGGCTTTTAACCACAATTTCCAAGACATACACATTAATAGTGTGCTTCACCCATTAATCAATGGAACAAGATGTTGGATCATCCCACCACTATAACACAACTAAATTCCAAGAACTCTAATTAATAATCTTTTGTTCCCACCTAGTGTACCCAGGTTGTTCCTCCATTCTACGTAGTCACTCAAACAAGATCACTAGGAACTCAACCCAAAATATCTCATGGACACACTCAAACATGAATTCATCTTTAAGCCTTTCTATTTAAACTCCAAACCATGAATATTGTTTTTCTTGAAGATGTTAGTGTGGTAATCAAACTATTTATCTACACCTTTCTTGGGTATTGTTCGACAACACAGGTATTCCAACAGAGGACAGACACCTTCAGTAACCACTCACATAACCAGATAAAATATCAACACACCGATGTTTTCACGTGGTAAAACCCCTACGGGGAAACATCCACGGCCCCAACCAACGCGACCACTTGGAGCAGTTTATTAATGCAAAGAAAAAGATTACAGAGATATTTTACAAGAGAGTTTCTCACAATCGATCATCGGAAAATGACCCTCCATGCTATTTAAATAGAGATCATGGACCATTCGGGTGTTAAGACACGGATCAATGGTCATTAAGATCGAGGAGAGTATGAACCATCGGATCACTCTATGTCGGGAACATATTGTGACCATTGGATTTCCTAACTACAAATGCATACTAATGCATACTAAAGAAACACACTAGAAAACACACTTTTACCTAATGACACAATAGACCAAGTAGATCTTAACTAACTCCCAGGTGTCTAAATATCCTAACATCCCCCCTTAAGAACAACTTGGGATAGGATTGAAGGATTTACAATAGTGACACAATAGGAGAAGGAAGAAGGAATTAGAACCTATCCCCCCTTAATGAAAACTTCATGAACTCCTAACATAGATCGAAGCTTGGAAAACTTCGCTTCTGTAAGAGACTTTGTGAAAATGTCTACAACTTGATCTTCTGTAGGGAAAAAGATCACTTTAATAACTTGATCATGAATGAGATTTCTGATGAAGTGCACATGTAGCTCGATGTGTTTTCTATGCTGATGTTGAACTAGGTCTTTGGCGAGCTTGATGGTACTTTGATTGTCACACCAAAGGCTGGTCGAATGCTGGTGCTGGAATCCAAACTCTGAAAGGATCTGTCGAAGCCACAGGGCTTCCTGACTTGCATTTACTGTTGCTCAGTACTCTTATTCTACTGAAGAAAGTGAAATAGCCTATTGTTTCTTATAGGCCCAAGTGACAGGTCCTTAACTAAGGCTGAAAACATAACCTGTAGTAGACTTCCAATCATCAGGGTCATCGGCCCAATCTGAATCTGTGAAACCAACCAATAAAGGAGTCCCCCCTGAACTGTAATGTATCCCGAACTGAACTGTACCATGAACATAGTGAAGTATCCTTTTAGCTACTTTCCAATGGCTTTCATGGGGTGTTTTCATATACCGGGCAACAAGACCAACAACAAAGGAAAGATCAGAACGGGTATGAGTCAAGTATAAGAGGCTACCAACTAACTAATGGTACAGGGTGGCATCAACTTTAGGAGAAGTACAAGTGGCAGTAATCTTGACTCCAGACTGTAAGGGAGAGGGGGTTGGTTTACAATCGTCCATGTGAAAATGACGAAGAAGGTCACAAGCATACTTAGATTGGGAAATTCCTTCATTGGTTTGCAAAACTTGGAGGCCAAGGAAATAGTGCAAAAATCCTAAGTCTGTCATTTCAAATTTCTTCTTAAGGTTGGTTTTCACATGGTTTAAAAGTTTTGAGTCACTACCAGTAAGGATAAGGTCATCAACATAAAGGACAAGTATTATGAGATGGCTTCCTACTTTCTTGGTATATACATTAGGATCAGAATGGCATCTAGAGAATCCAGTGGCAATAAGAAAGTTGTCCATTTTGACATACCAAGCTCAGGGAGCTTGCTTGAGACCATAAAGAGATTTCTTGAGGTGAAAAACAAGGCTAGAGTCATTTTGGACATAGCCGAGAGGTTGTTCCATGTAGATTTGTTCTTGCAAATCTCCATGCAAGAAGGAAGATTTAACATCCATCTGATGGACCTCCCATTTATGTGAGGCAACAAGGGCAACAACAAGGCGGATGGAATTCATTTTTGCTACAGGGGAAAAGGTTTCATTATAGTCAATTTTGTCAACTTGGGAAAATCCTTTGGCAACTAACCGAGCCTTGTGTCGTTCAACACTTCCATCTGAAGCATACTTAGTTCTGTAGACCCATTTTCATCTAACAAGTTTTCTTCTTTTTGGAAGAGGTAGAAGATCCCAAGTATCATTTTCCATTAAAGAACGATACTCTTCATTCATTGTTGTATCCCAATTTGGATGACCTAAAGCTTCTACAAATGTCTCTGGATCATGAGTTTCTGAAACTTGAGCCAAAAGAGACAAGGCTGATTGGAACTGTGAACATGTTCAACGTTGATATAAAGAATCACTGACAAGATCACCAGCTGCTTCTCGTATTGAATGGACCCATCTCAAAAGCGGTGGAGCTGGTGTTGGTTCAGGTTCAAAGGAATCATCTGGAGGAGGGTGAGCAGGCGGAGGTGGATTTTCATCCTCACTTTCATCATCTAAAGAAGAAACCAGATAATAAGAAGGCACAAATGCTGAATATGGCTTGTAGGCCAAAGAAGGCACAACCGTCGAATTAGGCTCGCAGGCCAAAGAAGGCACAAACGTCGAATTAGGCTCGCAGGCCAAGAGAGTTTCATTAAATTTAACATCTTTTCTAATAATAGTTTCATTACAATTTGATTGAAGAAGTCTGTAACCTTTGACATCTTCAAAATAACCAACAAATATACACTTCTCACTTTTAGGCTGCAATGCTTTCCTTTTCTCATCAAGAATGTGAGCCCATGCTGTACTGCCAAATACACGAAAGTGACTTACATCTGGTTTAATTTTAGTCCAATCTTATTTTGGTGTTATGTTTTTAAGAGCCTTTGTGGGAGTGTGATTTACTATGTAATTTGCATAGTTGATGGCTTCCACCCAATACTTTAGACTTAATCCCTTAGATTGGATCATACAATTAGCCATTTCTTTTAATGTGCGGTTCTTTCTCTCAGCAACACCATTTTGTTGTGGTGTATATGGACCAGTGTGTTACATTTGGATTCCTTGTGTAGTGCAGTAATTTGTAAAATTATTGTTCACATATCCACCTCTATTATCTGTTCTTAACCTTTGAATTTGATGTCCAGATTTTTTTCTTGCAAGGGCCTTGTAGGACAAAAACTTGTCAAAAACTTCGCTCTTAAGTTTTAATAAGTAAACCCAAGTACGTCTAGAAAATTCATCAATGAAAGTTAAGAAATACTTGCACCCAAAAAAATAAGGAGAATAAAGTGGACCACACAAATCACTGTGAACAAGCTGCAAAGGACCCGAGGCATGCCAAGAGGCACATTTTTCAAAAATGTCCCAATGATGTTTGCTGAGAACATAACTGACACAAACACCATCTCTGCATGAAATAAGAGGAAGACCAATCACCATTTGTTGATTACATAGTTGCTGCAATGAGCGATAGTTTAGATGATCAAACCGCTCATGCCAAAGTTTTCTCAAGTCAACGCTATGAGCAATAAAAACTAATGAAAAAGATGATGACCCAAAGTTGTCAAACTTGTACAACCTGGTAATATCATCAACAATTTCAGTTGCAAGAACATGATTAGGATCTTTTAGATCCTTGATTACAACTTGGTGAGGTGAAAACTCTACGGTTTTACCTTCACCTGAATGAGTGATTTGATATACTGATAGAAGGTTACAAGAAAGACTTGGAACACATAATACATCATTGAAATGGCCATTTTCTACTTGTAATGTTCCAGATCCTTCAACACTAAGAGATCTATCATCACCAACAAATATTTTCTTGGTGTTACATTCATTTAGAGTAGAAAATATGTCTCTATCCTTAGCCATATGATAAGATGCTTCAAAATCAATAAGCCACTTATCAGAAGCAGAAGTAGAAGGTGTATTGAAGGAGAAACTAGAAGCAGAAAGTGCATGTCCAAGAGAAGAAGAAGAAGAAGAAGTAGAATCAATACTGATGTTGTGCTTCTTCATCGCTGCTTCTGAAAATGTCATCTTCTTGAAACATTTGGACTCATCATGACCATCTTTATCACAAAAGTTGCAATGTCTGTTAGTATTCTTATTTTTATATTTTGCTCCTTTGTCTCCATTAGGAGCAAAAGCTGTCTGAGTGGGTTTGGGACCCTTATATTTCTTTTTGTTGTGGCGAGGATGTTGCTTCTTGGGATTCTTGGGTTTATCCTTTTGATGGACAACTAAGGATTTGTTGGAGGTACATGCAGTGTTGATCACTCCAAGTTGTACTAGCTTATCTTGCTCTCTAATCAAAGAATCACAAAAGTTCTCAAGAGTGGTTTTTTGATAAGTTTCCCCTACAGCCTCTTGTATGACATAAAAGGTAGATACAAACACAGAATATGCACTACCTAGTTTAGAAAGAATAAGATAGATGCAATGATCTTCGTCTATCTTTATCTTACATTCTTCACATAAAGTTTTGATTGTTTTAAACTTAGATAGACAGTCTTCAATGTAAGAAAAATCACTTTGAATCAAAGTTAGTACTTGATTTTCTAACTGTTGTGCTCGAATAATATTGTGTTTACCAAACATAGATTCAATATTTTCCCAAGATTCTTTGGGTTTATTGATTGTGTTAAGAACCTAAACCAGATCTGTAAATATACTTCTGAAATAACCAAGAATAAACCATAAACCATTCACCATAACATGAACACAAGAAATAGAGAAAACCATTGAGGTAGGGCAACACCATACAATGGATCCTATTATGGAAGGGATCCTCTCCTGTTCACTTGCCTCTTCGAGGGGGCATCCTCCTATTGAGCTACCGCTCCAAATACAATACTTCTCTTCATATCTCATTACATTGCTTGAACCCCTTTATATAGTGCTACCATCACCTAAGAACATTCTAGAGGAGGAATCTTCTAGAAGTAGAACCTTCTAAGAAGTCCTCTTACATTTATTATATATAAATACTATAGTGGGTCTTATTTAATAATATAGTGGACCTAGTCCATCTTACATTGAATGACCTCCACTATTATCACTATGGGCCCTCTAGGCCCCCCCACTACCTCTCTAGCTACCTTACAGATTGATTGAAGGTGGAACCTTAAATCAGGAGAGATGAACATTCCGATTAATCCACGTGCTTCTGCATTCCTATTATCCCATTTGGCTTTCTTATCAACATTAGTGGGTTTTTTTTCCTTTCCCAAGGTAATCCGGTACAAGCCTTTACTTCTTATTAAATCCTCCATATGGGATTTCCATTGGAAGTAGTTGGTGCTAGTAAGTAAGAGATTA
>JASDQU010099806.1:312468-343391 GCA_032191745.1 Picea mariana
TCTCTCCCCCTCTCACACTCACACACACTCTCTCTACCCCCCTCCTCTCTCTCTCTCTCATTGTTGGTATCACTCTCACTCTCTATCTACCCCTCTTTCTCTCTCCCTTCCACCTCTTTCTCTTTCCCCCTCATTCTACCTCCCTCTCTCTCTATCCATCTCACTCTTGACCTCTCTTCTACTCTTGTTTTTTCTCTCCATCCTCCCCTTCTATACCTCCTCCCTATATCTCTACCCCCTCCCTCTCTCTCTCTCTCCATCTCACTCTTGACCTCTCTTTTTCTCTTGTTGGCCCTCTCCCTCCATCCCCTTATCTCTCTCTCTCATCCCTCTCTCTCTTTTATCTAACCCTCCCTCTCTCGCTCACTGTATCCCTCTCCCTCCCTCCCTCTCCCTCTCTTGTTCTCTTTTCCTCTATCTACCCCCCTTCCCTCTCTCCCTCCCCTTCCCCTCACTCTCTCTCTCTAGCCACCCTCTTTGTCTCTCTCTCACTCACTCTCACAAACTCTCTTTTTATTACTCTCTCCCCCTCTCACACTCTCACACGATCTCTCTCTCTCTCTCTCTCTCTCTCTCTCTCTCTCTCTCTCTCTCTCTCTTCCCCTCCTTCTTTGTCTCCCTCTCCCTCCTTCTCACACTCTCAAACACTACCTTTCTACCCCCCCTCTATATTTCTCTCTCCCCATCTCATGCTCTAGACCATGACATATACCTAGATATAGACCTAGACCATGACCTAGACATATACCATGACCATGAACATGACCATGACCTATAACATGACCTCTCTCTCTTCCCCTCCTTCTTTGTCTCCCTCTCCCTCCTTCTCACACTCTCAAACACTACCTTTCTACCCCCCCTCTATATTTCTCTCTCCCCATCTCATGCTCTAGACCATGACATATACCTAGATATAGACCTAGACCATGACCTAGACATATACCATGACCATGAACATGACCATGACCTATAACATGACCTAGACCCCCTAGCTCCATCTAAGCCTATTCATAACCAATACTCGACCCTTAAACCCCTCCACACTTGAGCCCTAATTTCACTATTCATATACCTCTTGTTAAAGGCCCTACAACCCTTGCACCCACATTTTTGTGCTCTTACCATTGCTCTATGCTTTAAAACACTTTCAATCCTAAGCCTTAAAATAATGATGAGTGGGTGACAAAAGGACTTAAAAGATGATTATGGTACATTGATTCCACTTTTTTATTTTAATATAAGCATAATATTTTAGTGGATTCGATGACCATCATGTAGACCATGACATATAACTAGAGTTATAACTAGTCCATGAACTATACCATGACCTTGAGCTAAAGCTAGACTTAGACCATGACCTAGACCTATACCATTACCATGACCTAGACATGACCTAGAGATTGACCTACACCATGAGCTAGACCCCCTAGCTCCATCTAAGCCTGGGCATAACCTATAATCAACCCTTAACCCCCCCACACTTGATCCCTAAGTGAAATATGCATATACTTCTTGTTAAAGACCCCACAACCATTGTACCCACATCCTGGTGCTCTAACCATTTCTCTATGCTTCAAAACACTTTCAATCCTAAGCCCTTAGGTCTTAGTTGTCCCAAAACCCCTATACATATTTATTCATAAAGATGTTTGGTATACAATAAATGATATATATGTTGCATTAAGAGAGTGCACGCTCTCTTGTGACTTGAAATTGAGGTTCTGCACTCATGCTTGCACAAAAGGAATGTTTGTGTGTTCCTAGAACGTGCATGTGATTTAGCCCGCACATGTTATAGGAATGCACTTGCATTCCTGCTAGGCATTTTTATGCACCAAGCACACTCCTCAACCTAATTTATCTTAAAAATTCTAACAAACCCGATATCTGCATGCAAAAATAGCAATATCAGACAAGTTTTTGTTCTTTTTGTCTTGTTGTTTAATTCATAGAAACTTTTGTGTTACTGCAAGACAATTGTGGGAAGAATTGGAAGACAAATTTGTCCAAGTGGAACTGGGATTGTTGGTTGTGTCTTCTTGTGTAATAGCAAGACAAATATTTCCAATTTGAATTGCTAGTTGTGTCTTCTTGTGCAATAGAAAGACAAATTTACCCAATTGTAATTGTTAGTTGTGTCTTCTTGTGTAATACCAAGACGAATTTTTCCAATTGGAATTGTTAGTTGTATCTTCTTGTGTAATACCAAGACAAATTTGTCCAATTGGAATTGGAATTACTAGATTGAGTAATACCAAGACAAATGTGTCCACTTGGAATTGTAATTGTTAGTTGTGTCTTCTTATGTAATACTAAGAAAAATTTGTGGTGGGTTGCTTGGAATCCAATTTTTCTCTTTAAACATGGGGAACCAAAAGAATCAAGATAGAACGTCCTCGAGGAAATAAATACCCATTGAAAAGGTGGAAGAATAAAGAGAAAAGACAAAGTTATGTATGCCAAAGCATAGGCTTTTAGAACAGGGAAATCCAATTTCTAGTGGAATAGATTTCGTTGTTGTTTCTCCTCCATCACCAAAAGTAAAGCATGAGATTTCAGTAGACACCAATCCAATCAGTATCTCATCAAGAAAAATTGGTGTGGATGACTAGATGATGGAGTATTTACTTGGAGTTGATTATACAATGGATGAAATTAGAGATGCATTTGGTGCACAACATTATGGTGAAGAAGTGCATGTGGGAAACCTCTTGTTGGACAGTTAGACATTCCATAAACTAATCATGGGAGTGTCCACTCTCCTCCCATAATTGATCTTCCAGTGATTGAAGGGGAAAGAACTACAACATTGTTAACTCCACAACAAGGAGGTCAAGAGTGCCAAAATAGGGGTTCATCATCCCTACCTAGATTGAGTAGTGTGCACGAAGAAATCCTAAACGCATTTAGGTGGATGAAAGTGGTCTAGCATCACTTGAAGGTAAGTTACCTAACCGTAATATTTTTTATCATTATTATAAAATCATTAAAGAATATTTTGAACAAAAATCTGATGCCGATAAATGTCAATTATTTTTGGCTTTGTTAAAATCTAGAAGTTTGACTGCTATTAGGAGAATTTTAGGTCTTAAATAGTCAAAAGTTTAAAAACAAGTCATCATATTGTTAGAAACATTGTGAATGTTTTTTAAAGAATTGGTAAGAAATATTATTATAAAGACCATAATGCATCCCGACATGTCTTGTCACAATAAATTGTTAGCAAGATCACAAGAAAAAAATATTTTCTCCAACAAATCTCTCATCTCATGAAATGAAATATGAAAACACTTAGAAAGTATTATAATAGATGAGATATCCTTGACACAAGTGGCCCAACAGATTTGTGGGCATTCACTGGTAGGATACCTTATTCTGACATGAACTTAATTAGAGCAATTAGGAGACTAGTACAATAATTATGGCATGAGAAAATTAGGCATTCTTCCAACCAAAAATATGTACTAAAATTGAGAGGGGAATATAGGGACCATGAACCCTGTATTAAACACTTTCTTGACATTACACAGGAAAAAATGTATGAGAGATTCAGGACAATACACAGTGGACTTAACTTGGGCCAAATATCTTTCCATAAATGCAATCCTTGGTATGTTCGAATAAACACAATTCCTAACATATGTTATATATATCACATTGAGTATGGTTATTATTATGGCACACACACATATATATTTTTTGTGTATTGCATAACACCCTTTTGTAGGAATGCTTGGTTATATTCCCATCATCCTCATCTAGAGACTTTATTCACAACATCTTGTATACAAGTCCAGAGGCTTGTACATTTTATGAAAAATCTTGTTTAGATGGGACTTGCTCTAGGTGCGGTGGAATGGAATTACTAAGAAAGTGCATCCATGTAAGCGATGAGTATGAATTGGGGAGGAAGGAGGTTTCCTTGAAAATATTTAAATATGTCGCATATGATATTGATGGAGGGTAGGAAAGAAAAAAGATACAATTGGTGACTTCGTAAGTACTAGTATGTGACTTCGTGAAGGACTTCATCGAAAAGACATGACAATATTTTTTGCATGTCCATGTGGCTTGATGGTAGGATGAGCATTTTATAATATGCATAGATACAATGTTGTACCCTTCAACCGCAAAATGAGATTCAAATCCAATATTATCACTCAGAGCATGTCAACAGAATGGTCCATATCACATATAGGCATGGGTCGGACAATCACAAAGAAAAAAAGTTATATTGAAGGAGTATCACTTCTACATAAGTGATGATCAATGCCATGAATTATTCTATGTACAAAATTTCTTTCAATTGTTTAACAATTACCTTATGGAGAAGAACATATAGATGGATCAACATTGGATTTGGTCAGATGGTTGTGCAGGCCAGTTAAAAAATTCTCGTGTATTACAATGGTTTTGTATGTTGCACAAAAAAATCAAGGCGCCACAAATTTGGAACTATTTCAAGTCTGGGCATGGGAAAGGGGAGCATGATGGAGCATGAACATGCATAAAAAGAGAGTTATGCAGGAAATAAATGAAGTTCACAACTACTTCCCTCATTTGAGATGAAAAATCCATTATTGAATGGTGTTCTTCTGTAATGGGAGAGGGAAAATGAACCCTTGAATACCAATCATAAGGAAAGGAAATGTACATAGATATTTTTGGGAGGTGGTAGATGTAGATCGATCAAAGTGGTATGAATGAAAAACAATCCATAACACTCATGGATTCCATTCAATTCAAACATCAAAAAATGCAATAGTTGAAATATGGACAAGAAAACTCTCTTGCTTCTATGGTCCATGTAGTAGTAATGAATGGGATGATTGTGAATCAACTGAATGGGTTGATATATGGGATCATGTATCACTCCCCATTGGTCAACGTATAAATGTAGAATTATCCTAGTTGGAGGAGGACCAATCAAGTATTTCAGTGGATTATGATCATGTCTAAGATCTCGTACTGCCAAGTTCCTTGAAACCTTCTAATAAATTTTGAATAACTAGCATCAATGTTTTATTCTTTAGTCATTTATTGGACTCACATGTTGGCACTCCATTTTTTGCAGGGCACATATACACAGTGGTTTCCCCAAGAGGTAATGAATGGGGCATTGATTATTGGATGGAACGCTTCTTAGAGGGAAAACAGACCCTCATGCAATGAGTAACATAATGAAGTTTTTTAATCTCCCACACGTCTGTTTGGCCAAGTCCCATGCAACCATGCAACCCACAATATCCCAACACAGTGTTCTTGAAAATCGACCTCTTGTTCATAAATTGCATTATTCCTCATTGAGAAAAACCCCAGTCCCGGAGATCCTACAACATATTCTTTTCTGAGAAATAGAATGATAGCGAAGGGGCCCCACTTGCTGAAACCCAGTGTCCTAGATCCAATGCAATCAATGTTCCATCCATCCGAGTCTCAGTTTGATTTTTATCACAAGTTGCAACTCACCTCCTCAAGCCATTCAGGGACATGTTGGCAATTTGGTCTGAGGGCATAAAATCCAAACCGAGAAGCATAATGGAGTTTTGTAAGCTCCTACACGTATTTTTGTCCAAGGCCCATGCAACCAAATTACCCACAATCACTTAGCATAGTGTTCTTGAAAATCGACCTTTTGTTCAGAAATTGTACTATGCCTCATTGAGAAAAAACCTAGTCTTGAAGATCCTCTAACAATATTTTCTAAGCAGCAGAAGGACATTGGAGGGGCCCCACTAGATGAAAATCGGTGCCCCATATTCAATGAAACTGATGGTTCATCCATCCGAGTCCTCGTATGATTTTTATCGTGAGTTGCAACTCACCTCCTCAATCCATTCATGGACATGTTGGAAATATACCTAGAGCTAAACCATGATCATGACATAGACCTAGACCTAGACCTAAACCATGACCTATAACTAGACCTATACAAAGACCTATACATACACCATTACCATGATCTATACCATGACATAGAACATAACCTAGATAATGACCTAGACCATGTCACGACAAGGCATGATAAGGCAATGCATGGCAAGGAAATGTATAGGTATAGGTCTAGTTTTAGGTATAGGAATGCAAGGAAAGACAATGTAAGGAAAGGAAATGCAAGGAAATGAAAGGTAATCCAAGTGAATACATGACAATCCTAAGAAAATCTAGACATGGAAAGACAAGGCAAGGTCTAGGTCTACATGCTATATCTTGTTATAAAAGTTATTGAGTTGAAATATTTGTTTTTATTTCTTTGATTCTAAATAAGGCCTTAAAGTTATGTTGTTTTCCATGCAATCCAAAAGAAATTATGGATCAATAGTATAATGAGACTACACCATATGGATGGAACATAAACCTATTTAGTGACATACGTAAATCCTATTAATTATGATAATCCATGTTTCACAACTATGAAGATACCTAAGATATATGAATAAAGAGAGCTTATGTTATGACTTTGAAATTATCATGCAAGTATTTTTATCTAAGATAGATGGGATAACAAGTTGTAGAATTGCATGCTTAATGAATCCTTTGATTGTAATTTTAGGGTATTAAATTTGTTCATTTGGTACAAGCATTATTTTTTTTAAGCAAAAAAAAAGGTATGATACATGAATGCCATTATTTTTTTATTAAAATAACTTGAAAAAAAATTCTCTCTAACGATGAAAATAACTATATTTTTACAAAAAAAGTAGTTTTATGAATATCATAATGAAAGTACCTTTTAGATGAATTGTGGTTATCCAAGGAAAGGCATGACAAGAAAATGCAAGGCATGGCATGGCAAGGAAATGAAAAGGCATGGAATGACATGGCATGGAATAGAAAGGCGATACATGGCAAGGAAAGGCATGTCATGGAAAGGCAAGCCAAGGAATGGAAAGGCATGGCATGGCAAGGAAAGGAAAGGCATGACATGGAATGCCATATCAAGGCAAGGAATGGAAATGAATGGAATGGCGTGGCATGGCAAGGAAAGGTATGGCTTGGTAAGGCAAGGCAAGGAAAGGCATGAAAAGGCAAGGCAAGGCATGACATGGAATAGCATGGAAAGGAAAGGAAATGAAAGGCATGGAATGACATGGCATGGCAAGGAAATGAATGACATGAAAATGAATGGCATGACAAGTGAAGGCAAGGAAATGCATGGAATAGAAAAGAAAGGCATGTCATGGAATGGTAAGGCAAGGAATGGAAAGGCATGGCATGACATGGTAAGGCAAGGAATGGAAAGGCATGGCATGGCATGGCAAGGCAAGGCATGGAATGGCATGGCATGGAAAGGAAAGGTGATCCAGATTTATGAGTGGAAGGAAATGAAACACAGATATATAAAATTAACATAGATATAAAAATAACGATAACATAGATACTATGGAACTTAACTTATACTCTATAAATAAATCTGTTGAAACTGTAAAATGCAGAATGAAAACAATCTTGCTTGAATGGTGGTAGCTAATCTTTGAGAAGAGATGTGGTGGCTACGTGCATTCATCTGAGCACATTACAATGATTCCTCCGACCTTTTTAGCACCAAGAAGTAAAATCAAAACCCTACACATAAAAAAACCTAACCCTAGGAGATGATGTGCCAAAATTCATGTGGGCCCCGATGGGCTAAGTTGGTACATCAACTTCTTGGGGTCGTAACTTTTGCATATGATCTTTGTTTTACGCACACAATAGCCCATATGAAAGGTATATATAAGGAATACAAATTATGTTATCACACTCTAACTCTATCTGCAGTGTGACTGTGGAGGGCCCAAAAAAACATTGTTTAGGGCCTCAAAACGACTCCAGGAGTTTAGGACCCAAAAATATAGAAAAAATATGCCAAGATAAAAATTGTAATTGCCAAGATGAAAGTTGTATGTGAGTCAGTTGGAAGAGGTGGGTCACCACTGATATCCACGTAGATCAATCCTCCCTCATTAGGAAGAAATGGTCTCCATTGCATTGAGTTCCCCCATCAGATGAGGAAGTTTCTGCTAAATTTGGCCTCGGGTGAGCCACTTGCCTTGGTGCAGGATTTGCCCTACATTGACAACACGATAAAGTTGAATCTTATGTTGGAGAGTTCCCTTGACCTGTGTGTCCATGATATGATCAGTGGATGCATGTTCCATGTAGTTAGGGTTGATCTATGTCAGTGTCAAATGTTTTTCTATCTCCAAGGTGTCCAATAAGGGTGGAAAGTATGGCTGAAGTAGTTCCACATTAAACACTAGGTTCAATCCAAGGAAGGGGGGAATGTTGAGCTCAAAATCATTTTCACCCATAGCCTTGGTGATGGTGTAATTTCCATAGAAGAGTGGAAAATCCTCCCGATGGGGTCCTGTAAGGCGTTCTTTTTGCAAGTGCAACCAAAATTTATCTCCCACTTGAAATTTGTGTGGCACCCAATGTTGATCATGGCGTTGCTTGTACTTGGCATTGGACTTCTATAAAATATCCTGAACCTATTGGTGGATGTGCTAGATATAGTGAAGAATCTCATCCCATGTGTGTGGATGCTTGGAATTTTACATGAGGAAGATATGCACAATCATCCTGTTGATGACCATGGTTTGGCCATTTGTTTGGGGGTGGAAGACCATGGATTTGGTGAGCTTGGTGTTCAGCCATGACCAAATGATTGACTAGAATGTGTTAAGGAACCGACTGTCTTGATCCAATATGATGTTTTTTTGTATCCCAAAATGTACCCACACTCGTTCAAAGAAGATCTTGGCAGTGGTCTCCACTGTGATGCTCTTCTTGCAGGAGACCGGAATTTCCATCTTGGAAAATTGATCAACAACCATGAAAACACAGTCAGTTCCATGCTTGGTTGAAGGAAGGCCTAAAATGTAGTCCATCAAGATGGATTCATAGGGCCTATCGAGAGTAGGTAGAGGTGTGTACAGGCCTTGTTTCTTAATGGTTGGCTTGGAAATGACATAGGGTGTGTAGGACTTGATATACTTGTTGACATTCTGTCTAACTTTCAACCAATAGAAATGTTGTTGCAGCACTCCCACTGTTGTTTCTATGTCGAAGTGTCCTCCCACCCGACTGTAGTGAGATTCCAAAATCAGCTTCCCATGCTCGCTTGATGGAACGTAGAGATGGCCCAAATGGAACAACAAATCATCCTGAAAATGAAAATCAATGACAATTGTGTTTGTGCCTAGCATATGGTAGGTACTGGTGAAGTCAAGATATCTCTCATAGAGTTGGTCCCATCTGTAGGTATCATGTCAGTAGGAATGTAGCACTATGGTTAGTGTTGTAACTGGAGTTCGACTGAGGCAGTCAATGACACGGTTGGTGCTCCATATCTTATACTTGATGTTGATATGGAACTGTTGCATGTATCTGGACTACTTATGATGGCGGTTATTCTACAATTTTCCTTGTGTCTCCATGAACTGCATAGGCTTATGATCAATGTGGATGAATGTCTCCTTCCCAAGAATGTAGTGCCTCCACTAGCTGCAGGCTTGTACAATGGAGTACATTTATTTGTTGTAAGTGGGGTACTTATGGATGGTATCTAATAATGTCCCATTATGATAGGCCATGGGATGTCCATTCTGAGTGAGAACTACAACCACAACATAGTCTAAAGCATTTTTATTAATCTCAAAAGGTTACTGGAGGTTGGGTAATGAGAGCACTGAGGTTGAGAAAAACAATTGCTTCAAATCATCAAATTCTTTTTGTTGCGACTGGCCCCACACAAATTTTTCCTTTCCACTGCCCTTGGTCACTTGGCTAAGGGCCCATGCAATGTGGGAAAATCCCAACACGAACATGTGATAGAAATTGGAAAGGCCTAAGAAGCTCTTAATCTTAGTGAGTGTTTTCGAGGTTGGCTAGGCATGGATGACCTGGATATTAGCTGGATCAACATGAACTCCATGTTCATCAACAATGTAACCTAGGTACTGGACCCTATTCATCCTGAAGGAGAATTTTTCCAAATTTTCATATAACTTGTGTTTTCGTAGAGTGTGTAGGACCTACTAAATATGTTGCAAGTGTTCCTCCCATATCTTGTTGAAGATGAAGATGTCATCCAAACACACCACAAAAAAATAATTGGTGATAGGCCACAAGATATCATCCATCATCCTCATGAAAGTTGCTAGGGAATTTGACAAGCCAAAGGACATGACCATCCATTCAAAAAGACCTTCTTTATACTTGAAGGAAGTATTCCATACATCAGTTTTCTCTATTTTCACTTGGTGGTAGCTGGACTTCAGATCAATCTTATTGAAGTATTTTTCCCCCTTGAGTTGGTCAAGGAGATCGTCAATTCAGGGAATTGGGTACTGGTTCCTGATTGTGATTTTATTTAGGGCCCGGTAATCAATGCAAAGTCATTGGGTCCCATGTTTCTTCTGCACAAGCACAATTGGAATTCCATAAGGTGATGATAATGGTCGGATGTGCCCCTTTTCGAGAAATTCTTAGATCTGGAACTTGATTTCCTCATTTTATGATAAAGAGTGGTGATAGACTATCCCATTGTGTAGCAATGTGTCGGGGGTCAAATTGATTGAGTGCTTGACCTAACAGTGCAGAGGTACCCCATTGGGTGAGGAGAAGATGTCTTTGTATTCTTCCATGATCGTATCCACTTGCTTTTGCTACGTGGAGAGACCTGTCGTAGAGGGTATGGATGTGGTTGTAACCTTCCACTCACTTTGAGTGTGAATCATGAAGAAGAAAAAAATATCAGTCTAAGATATGACCTTCCTCCATTTCTTGGTAGAGATCAACGAAATGGCATTAGACGGGACTACCTCGGGTATCATGTATAATTTCATTTCCAAAGTAATAATAACACTATGAGGTATAAACTTATGTAAAACATGATGTTTCCATAAATAAGGTTAGCCCAAAATAACATCACAAAATTCAAGGGGGGTGACATCACACAATATATCATCTTTGAAGGGCTTGATGTCGTAGGCCAAGCGACACTGTTGGCTAATTTGGAGATCTCTACCTTGGCAGAGCCATACAATGGTGTATGACTGTGGGTGTGGTGTTGTCGGAAGATCTAACCTCTTGATGACCTCCGCTAATATGAGGTTCTCCTAGATACCACTATCAATGATGAAGTGCATAGGATTACCCTTCACCTACATATGTGAATGAAAGAGGTTCTCACCTTCCTCTGGTTCATTAGGTTCACTAGGATAGACCTTGGTTGTGGTAGCAACGATGGCATTGGGTTCTACATCAATGATTCTTATCCCTTTTTCTGGTTCTGACTCGATTTTAGATCCCACATCTGATTCATAGGCTTTCACCTCAACTACCAATGACTACTTTGAGCAACATTCATTGGTGTTATGCCAGGGGCTCGTATGGAACTCACACCATTTCCCAATGTATTTATTTGTCTTCCCATTATCTTTCTTTGTTTGCAATTTGGACTAGTTGTCCTAAGGCTATCCATCCTTTCTTTTCCCTTTGTCATATGGGTTAGGGCCTCCTTTTCCCTGCTTCTATTGTGACGGGTTCACAAACCCAAACTGCCACATCTTTTGTTTAATCTTCTACTCAATTTTGACCACATATTGATAGGCCGCACCCAAGGAAAATATGTCCAAAAACTCTATTTATGTATAGATGTATCTATGCATACCATCACGGTACTTGAGCACTAGATGTCTCTCATAGTCTTTGATACCCAAATTGGTGCACAAGGTATGGAAGACATTGGTGAACTCTGGCATTATTTGGTCCCTTTGTCGTAATGTGGTCCATCTTGTATATAAGTCATTGTTACAGGTGAATCCTCTTGCAAACAAGCAGATTCCCTCTTGGTCTCTAGACTCCTAAGGCCAAGACAAAAAAGTGCTTAACATGGACATTGACATCCTTTTTAGATCTAATTAAACTAATACAAAAAAAGGAAGAAAAGGGATATGTACCTTGTTAATGACATTTTCCCTTGCAAAGTCCAAGCTAAGCTCCAATCCTGAACTCGATAGGTCCTGTAAAACAAACAAAGGTACAGAGAACTTGCTATTCTATTGAGATTAGCTCAAACATAGATCTATCTACTGAAGACAAATTCATGTGGAACACACATAAATTTGAAAGAAACATACCAAGCATTGATTATTAATGAGAGCAAGTAAAAGGTGCTTACAATCCTTTGATGGAGGTGCAACAACCTCTTCTATCTCTCCTTGTCCAACCCCTTTTCTCAAGTAATCTATATTGATTATGATTTGATAACATCTCACTTATGGGATCATAATTTGGTGTAATTCTCGATCTCCATATGTCCTTTCTACCATGAGGAGGCCTCCTTATATAGGCTTGGAGAGGCCTAACCACTTGAGAGATCTTTGGGATAAGTTGATGATTCCTCTCCTTCATTTTTGGATCTCCCCTAAGATCATTCCTTGACCCAAGATTTGAACCCAACTACCTTCAGATATTGAGGGGATTGTCCCCTAATTTCCTCCAACAAATCAAATTTTTCCCAAAAAAGGGAAGCACTCCCTCAAAAGGGGCACAGAGCATTGGAATGTTCCTCTATGAGGGAGTAAAGAGCACCCCTATCGGTAGGTAGGGGATCACTCCCTCCCAAAATTGATGTTTTAGTGGCTTTTTCAGTGGCACAATGTTTGTACTCTTCTGTCAATTGATTTTCCTTCTTCAAAACTAGTCTTTAAGGCATCTTAGTGTCCTTACGATGTCGTTAGAGAGGCAAAATAGGTAGTATGATGTTTGTGACACTTGCGACCAATATGTGACACTTGCGATATTTTTAACGACGACATTATCCATCATTGCAATGAGTGATTTTGATGTGTAACATATTGCCCCCCAAAGTGCGAAGTAATAAGACGATGATGAGTGAAGTACTTTGTAGACTTTTTCAAGGAAAGGTATGGATGCAGAGAGGCTGGAAAAAGATTCACACAACCATCAAACACATATTATGACATGTTTCAAACCCAAGGTAGGCATACCTATGCTTGAGTGATAAAGACTTTTTAGGTATGGCTGCCATAAAATACATTGTGGATCCATAATTATATTGATAAAAGATATAGCCACTGAAGATACAATGTGGATATATACTCCTATGATATGAACTGATCGTAGCCATGAAGAATACGCAGTGGATATACGAGACGACAAGACATAGCCATGACCAATACAAAGTGGATCTATGTTACAATATGTGTCTCATAGTTCAAAAGAACTCCTTCGCAACCTGGGAAAAGTATATATAAGAGTGATAAATCAATCCAGGGTATTCTTACCAATCCTGATGTAGTACGAATCTAACCATGTGAATAGATGTCCTGATGTCGAACATGGTAGAAACCACTTGATTACCGATCAATGAGGTAAACCGTTAACAAGTGCGAGGGAGATCACCATTGATGTCAATGATTCCCAAGGTACTCTAGTACATTCCAATGAATGTGAATGGATGATATGAAGTCAAGCATCCATGGAATCATCTAATCAGGGGTCAATGATGTAAACCCATTGTCGGATGTGAGGAGGCCCGCCGTTGAGGCATGCAGGTCCCAAAGTTCTAACTAGTTTCTAAGTCTAGTTCCTGGATAATGTGTTGAAGTCGACAGGAATAGACTCATCGAAGGAGGGCCTTGATGTATCCCCCATCAACGACACGAAACTGACACAGACATGTAATTAGTAGATCAAATGAACATGGACTAACACAAAATATTTGTGATGGCTGACTCCCAAGGCAGATACCTCCCTTGAACACTGAGGCACAACAATAGAAACTTGACATGGACCAAAACTTGATGATTCAGTGGATGCTGTGACTTTCATTAGGTGACCCAAAGGATTAAAATAAACATAGAGGATTGGCTCAGTGTAGAGGTTCAGTGAATGAAAATTCGTGCAATGATGAAATGCTGTGTTCAAGGGTGACTGTAAGATTACCAGTGAAGTTCTCAAAAATAACTTGGCTTGCTTCTTTCAATTTTTCCCCCATCCAGATAGACGAGTACCTCTTTTTGGTTTAACGAGCTCAAGGAGGGTAACACATGCTCGATATAACTCACCTTTGGTAAGCTTTTTTTCCTTTGTTTAATGAACTGGAAGAAGTAAGTGTTTGATCTCATATGAGCCCTTCAATGTATGAATGTTTAATGAGTCCAAAGAAGGTAAACTAGGTGGTTTTCATATTTAGAGAGTCTGAAAACAATGTAAAGATGACTCCAATGTTGTCCTTTTTCATAATATTAGTCTTACGAGGCTGAAAAAGAGACAAATTATCACTCAAAAGATGCCCTTTCAAACCTTTTAACAAGTGGGAAAGGAAGCAATATCACTTGACAATATTTTCACATTTAGACAGTTTGAAAAGAGTTTAAAGAAGACTCCAGGGGGTTCCTTTTCCGTGTATCCATGCGGGTCCAAAAAAGAGATAAAAGTTACTCGACACATTCTCATGTGATTGAGCTTGAGAACGAATGAACACTATGCTCATGAAGGTGACAAGATAAAATGAACAAACCCGCTTCAAAACCTGCCAATAATGTCAAAATTGCATTCCAGGGGATTAATAAGCCTCCAAATATTTCTCAAAAACACAAAAATAACTATATCATATGTAAAAATGAAATGTATAATAGTAAAAAGGGGTAAAAAACGTCATTTACCATTTCATTTATGTTGAGATTTGTAGCAGTGGAGAATTTGTGTTTTGGAGCTAAATCTTGAATTGCTTGGTGCCAGAGCTATGGTCAATAATTTTCCTCGTCGTTTGGACTAGGTTGGTGTTCATCTCCTTCTCTTTCATTTGCATGATTTATATTTTGTTTTAAGGCACTAAAAATTTATGAAAAATGATGCCCTGGGTCATCCCAAGCGCCCAAAAAGCTTGGCGCCCTCTAAAAATTGTGGGGGAGCATTGCATGGCTTGGAAAATGCCCCTCTTAACCCATGGAGGGCATTCCAATTCTATGATGTAGTGGCTATGGGGGCGCTACCTAATAAAAAAACACAAGAAGAATGCCCAAAAATGGCCAACGCGCGCTCAAAATGTGAGGAGGGCATTTTGAGTTTTTTAAACATTTTGATTGGCTAATGTAAGGGCACATTGGTGCCCTGATGTCCATGTAAAGAGGGCGTTATTATTTTGCAAGAACAAACGATCATTTTTTAAAGTTTTTTAAATTGCCCAAAAATTCATCGAAATCATAATTTGATGAATTTTGTTGTCAATTGCAGGGAATTCAGCAACATGCTTGAGTGGAAAGAAAGGGAACATGAGCTCAATGATGTGTCTGCTTTGAAAAGTCCCCGATCGAGAGCCGCATTAAGGAATTTTGGTCTCCTTAAATCCTTCAAATTGCAAAAAATGAAGAAGGAGATTCTTCTTCTCGAATACATGATCAGGTTAAGGAACGTTGCAGAGCAAGGATTCCAGATAGGAATGCAACTTCTGACCATCGATTTGGAGGATGTATATTTCATAACCGGTCTTTCGAAGAGAGGGGTTCCTGTATATTTATCTGGGCAGAGGGAAATTCTTGCACCTATGGATGAGTATCTGGAAAACCATTGTGTCCCGGGAGCAAGACTAGTCGAAGGCAAGATTGCAATAAAATATATCAGAGACTTTCCTCTTCGATCCACCTTGTTTTCCATTACAAGCATGGAAGGAAGCACCAGTGCGCACCTAGTATTAAGATCATAGGTGGCTTATGGTTTACAGTGTTTAGAGCCAACACTATTCAACTGGAGTGCAGGGTTCCTTCAAAATGTGAAGGAATAAATCACGAGATGCAGAGCAGGACAACATAAGCAATTTGGGTATGGTTCATTCTTGGTTTCGTTCTTCTTAGAGCGCATTCCCCAGATGAAAAATCAGATTGCATTAGTAGTGCGACCAGTGGGAGAACTAGGTATGGAGCGGTGGACAAGCCTGTCCCCGAGGCTGGGCTTAGATTCAGAGTTTATATTCATTGGCGATTTCTTCGCTTGGCTGAGATGCCAATTGATCGTGATAGAAGAATTTCCATACGCCGGAGTAGATTTATGGGGCAGCATGGACTTGGTTCTTCCAGCAGGAGAGGATTGGGATGCATCAGGTAAGAAACCAAAAAATGATCTTGTCAAGTGTTAGTTTTTTTTTTTAAACATTATATTATTTTTTCGGGTACATAGAAGAGTCTTTAATAGACGCATTATTTCATCATGCAGATAGGGGAGCAACACGCCCGACAAAGATGCTGGCATTGGGGCTTCACATAGATGCTCAGATTGTAGTTGATTAGGGGGTAGCAGCAGGAGGGCTCCAGGAGGTTGAAAGAAACCTCCAAGGCCTTAGGGCAGGTATCCCTCCTCTTAGGAGGCGGGTAGTGTTGTTACATCTACAGAGACACACTGTGGGAGTGTCTAAGAGTCCTAACTCTCTACTGAGGCGAGTAGCCCGTGCTGTGATATGTTACTCGAAGCATAATGTAATACATGGGGATTAGAATTCTTCCTGGCGATTGTATAGTCTGTATGACGATGCTTATGGGTGTGACCCACATTTTGCCTATCTGTGTACCATTTTTTTATGTAATCAAACATTTTCAGTCACACCGTATATATATATATATATATATATATACATTTCCGAGTTTTTACAGGGCCCAATGATTTTTAAATGATGTATTTTATGTGATGTGTTTTAATTTACATGATGAAATGTGATGTGATTCATTTCCTTTATGAAAACTTATCTATGTGCAAGATATCTATCCGTAATGTAATTTTCTAACGAATCTGCAATGGTATTAAGTTCTCTTGGTATGTGTCGATATTCGATAAAATCAAACATTCGTTCAAGACGATGAACTCATAGATGGAGACATAGTAGGATAGGATTGTGAATAGCGTAGATTCAATTGAGTTGACATACCACAAGTTGAGAGTCCAGATTGACAATTATGCGAGAAATTCCTAGGGAGGATGCTTCGGTTAAAAGTCTGATGACAACATGATATTCTGCCATGTTATTAGTTGTCGATCCTAAGAAAATACCTCCTGAACTAACCAACTCATCAGAGTGGTAAACGACCCAAGCTGTGGAAGCAACGTTCTGGGTGTGTCAACTAGCACCATCTGCAAACTCGACAAAGATAGGAAAGGAAGATGTCATCTGCGCATGAAAACACAAGACATAGTATAAGTGGCTAAGGAAAAAACTCGAGCACGCAAGAGAAAAGACACACCAAAAATAAAAATACAATAGTGTACAAAGCATGTATGCTATATGTCTTAGGCATAGTACTTTTTCAGGTAAATCCCATTCCAAGGCTCACCTAGGGAAACTCCATCGTAATCAACTAGTTCATAGGTGCCTCTATGTAGAACATGTTTCATGATGTAGGGAACCATGCCATAGAGGTTATAAATTCCATGTCCCTAACTTTTCATGAGCCCAGTCATAAACAAGGACTAGGTCTCCTTCTGCAAAAGTGTGAGGATGGACGGATTTGTCATATTGATGTTTGATTCACTTTTGATACGTCTCATTAATGAGAGTAGCATCATGACATTTTTCATCCAGCCTAGTCAAATGTAAGAAACGTTCTTCTTCAATAGAAGTGTGGGGCAGGATTTCTACTTTAAGTTTTAGCGAAGGAATTTCGCACTCGATTGGTAAAATAGCCTCAATTCCATATACTAACTGGAAGGGAGTGAATCCAGTAGCAGTTTTTACTGAGGTCCGATAATCCCAGAGAGCGGAGAAGAGTTGTAAATGCCAAGATGTCTTGTTTATCCCTACCATTCGTTGGATCACCATTTTGAGGACTTTGTTGATAACTTCAACTTGTCCGTTAGCTTGAGGATAATACGGGGATGAGTTCTCATGGAGAAAACCCAACTTGGTATGTAACTCACTCATCATCTGGTTTTGAAAATGGGAACCATGATCAGTGACAATGGCTTGTGGAACACCAAAACAAGTGATGATGTGATTAAAAAAGAAAAGGGTTGCAGTACGATCATCATTCAGAAAGGTAGGCATAGCCTCAACCCATTTTGTAAAGTAATCGATAGAAACGATTATATAACCGTTCCCCCCAGCTGAGGTAGGCTTACACTACATGAAATCAATGCCCCATTTGGCAAAGGAGTCGATGGAAATAACGGGATGCAGCGGAGCAAGGTGGGTGCGTGCCTTGTTTTGAAAAAATTGGCAGGATGGGCACTTTTTGACGGCCTCCATACAATCCTTGAAGATGGAGGGCCAAAAGTATCCGGCATGTAAAATTTTATGGGTGGTAGCCATCCTAGAAAGGTGACTACCACAGTCTCCAAGGTGACAGTCATTGAGGATGCGTTCAGCCTCTGCATGAGTTAGACATTGTTGCAGGATGGTGTCAATGCTACGATGATATAAAGTGTCGTCGATAATAATATAATGATGAGAGTAGTAGTGAATAAAACGATGTTCTTCACGAGATACATCGGGTTGAAAACGTTGTGTTTGGAGATAGAGAATGATGTCTCCATACCATGGATCAGAAATGATAATGAGGAATAAAGATTCGTCAGGAAGAGAATCTCTAGGCTCATTATCGTCATCAGCATGGGGAAAATCGCAAATGAGTTCCGCAAACACCATGGATTTTTTGGATTTGGACTTAGCAAATTCAAGATCGAATTCTTGAAGGATGAAGATCCATTTAGAGTGTTTTCCCCCAAGCACCTGACGTTTCAGGATGTGATACATGGGGTTTGAATCTACGATAACCGTGGTGGTTCATAACAAAATGTAGTGACAAAATCTATGGACGACGATGACGGTTGCCAGAGCCAACTTCTCAACATGTGAGTAACGAAGTTTTGGTCCAGATAGACTTTTACTCATGTAATAAATCACATGTTCTTCACCAGAAGAGTCCTCTTGAACTAACACCATGGAAATAGTGGAAGCAGAGGCCACTAAGTAAAGGATATAATCCTTTGTATAGTCTGGAGGATGTAACAAAGGAGTGTTAGTTAGTGCGTGCTTGAGAGCATCGAACGATTGTTGAGCAGTGTCATCCCAGATGAAAGGGGCATCTTTTTGCAACAATCGCATGAATCCTTTAGTGATCACAGCGTAGTTACAAATAAATCGGTGAAGAAAGTTTACTTTCCCCTGCAAACTTTGGAGTTGTCATAGGTTGGTAGATGGGGGTAAAGCTAGAATAGCTCTAATATTTAAGGGATCCACCTGAATCTCATCCTTGGAGACAACAAAGCCAAGAAGTTGGCCTGATTCAACAGTGAAAATACATTTATGTGGGTTCAAACCAATATGGTAGAGCTGACATCAAAGAAAGATAGCCCATAGATGACCAAGATGGTCAGATCAACTAGATGAGTGGGTGGGTAAGTCATCAAGGTAAGGCTCCGCAATATGTTTGATATCGTGGAAAGCGTAGGACATGGCTCGCTGGAATGTAGCCCCAGCATTTTTAAGGAAAAATGGTAGCTTCCGGTAGTCAAAAGTTCCCCACGAGCAGATAAAGGCCATCTTATGTTGATCATCTAGTAAGATGTCTATTTGGTTGTATCCTGAGAAACCGTCCATAAAAGAGAAAATCACGCTACCAGCACAATTATCAATAATCTGGTCGATAAAGGGTGTCGGGTAGTTGTATTTTGGACAAGCCTTGTTAAGATCCCTATAATCAACATAGACGGGAATGGTCCCTTGTTTCTTAGTAACCGGAATGATATCAGAAACCCATTCTGTCAAGGGGACAAGATAAATGAAGCCAGATTTTAATAACTTTTCAACCTCTGCCTTGATAGTCACGGTCTTTTTAGGATAGACCAAGTGGAGTTTCTGCCAAATAGTTTTGACATCGAGGTAGGTTTTAATCTCATGCAGAATGATCGATGGATCGATCTCGGGCATCTCTTTGTAGCTCCAGGCGAAGACATCGCAAAATTCTTTAAATAAAATAGTATAAGAGACTACTTCCTTGGGTGAACAATTAGCTTCGAGGTTAACGTTTTCCACGACACCTTCCTTGATCGAAATCTCAATAATGATCATAGATGATATGTTTCCCAAATTCCCCCCAGAAAGAGCATCTTGTGTGAGGATGGGAGATTACGGAAGATCGACAACATCAAGAGGGAAGATAGAGTGTATGTCTTCTTGAACTTATTTGAGAGGTGAAAGAAAAGAGGATCGATGATGGCTATCATTCCAAGGTACATAGTTGATACTAAGCATTTCCATGATAGATTCATCGGAAGGAAAAATTTGAGAAATGTAGTCGATTACAGAGGACAAGGAATTTAACCACGATGGCATTGAATAAGTGTCGGGTTCTAAGAGATGTTGGTCATCTGAAGAGGGAGAGGCAGATTGGATGGGAATGTATGAGGTTTTGGCTGGACTAAGTGGCATGGTGTCACCTAGTGCATCGAATTCCAATGGACTAGGTACAATCCAAGGGTCAGATGATTCCAAGGATTGATAAATCGTAGTCGAAATCATATTGATCATGGCAATATGATGTGCAGTGGGTGGAAGTGGTGTAGGAAAGGTACCCATGAGGCTAGAATATTTCAACAAGCCAACACCAACACTTTCATACATGATTTTGTGATCTCCCAAGAATGGAATATTGTTTGTAGCAGGAGCACGAGCGTCAGGTGTGCAGAAATCCAACTGATCGATGGTGATAATTTTGCCTTGATGAGGAAATTGCACACATCAAAAAAATGACGAAGAAACAATGGTCATAGCATAGAATGAACTTGTTTTGAGAAACAAGTTGTAATCGATGGGAGCATTGACCACCTCGACGTCAACAGAGATGGTTTTTTCGCCCAATTGGACGGACAGGGACTGCAAGAGTCTGTGCAGATGAAAACCTCACCCATCGAATGCACGTAACATCGTTGGGGATTTATTAAGTGTGGGTGATTTCAAGATTTTCCAATAGGCTAGAGACATGACACAAGTTGAGGCTCCCTCATCCAAAATAGTTCAGTGGATTTGTTGATTTTGAACAACAACATCAACTTGGAAAGCAAGTTGGTGAGAGAGTCGAGATGTAAATTTATCCAAGTTAAACATGATATTGTTAGACAAATTGGGATCAAAAGATCCAATAGCGGCCAAGAACGTTCTACATTAACTGGGACAGTGTTGTAGAACTTCTAACGCAGACATATCAAATGGTGCTTGAGCCATATCTTCAACGATGTTGTAGTGCTGGGTGGCACGTGAGCTAGGATTAAATGTAGACTTTTGGATAGTTCTCTTAGGAGGGCGTAAGATAGAGTTGAATGTAGGTTTCTCGATCTGGAGTTGTCCATACGAAGGACTGACGGATGAAGGACTAACGGAGGATGGTGATGGATCCTGTGGAGAACCGTTAGTGATCTTCCCTTTGTCTTGTTTAACGTGTGTCGTAGGTCATCGAGCAAGTGGTTAAATCAATCCCGTTGAAGAGATAAACATGGGCACCTGTCGAGGCTTCATCATGAGGAGTGTGGCTGGAGCTTCCCCCTGGAGAGGGGCTTTGAGAAACCATAGATTTTTGTTGAGGAAAAGGTTGAGTAAGCACAACAGGTTGGGAAATCCCTTTAAAGAGTTTGGCCACTTCATTTCGATGTGGACAGTCTCGAGTGTAGTGATCGTCACCACAGATAAGACATGGGAAATTTGGTTTCCACTGTGGTTTCTTTTCATTAGCAGGTGGTGGGTTTTGAGCTTTTGGTTGTTCATTATTATTAGTCTTTTTGTTTTTATTCTTTGTCTTTTTCTTACCTCCAGTCTGCTGCGAGGATGTAGACTGAACTGCATTTACCTCAGAGACTTGGGTATGAGAGGAGGTAGAGGGTGTGGTCAAACTAGAAGTGGATGTGGAAGTATATCGAGGTGCGACTTCAGTCGACTGGGATGTAGATTGAGCTTTGACGGAACTAATAACACCATCCGCATGTGATGAGGATGAAGTTTTGGATGGATCAGTAGTGGCACGATTATCATTTGGGATTAACTCATACAGAGTACTAGATTATGAGTATACTAGATCTAAGCATTGTGCCCTAGCAATGGCTTCCTCTTTAGTGACTACACCACCCATAGTGACGTCACGAGCGATCAGGGGTAAAAGTGATTTTGTAAACCATTTTGCCAATAATTGGTCAGGAATGATTGCTTTGATCAACCTTCGTTGCCATCTCCATTCATGAATGTGATCAGAGATGTGCACGAATTTGGGTTTGATGAAGGGAGGTCAAGAGTTTAGTACCCGTCTCGTATCGAATGGGTAGTTGAAAATGGGTGAGGAAGGACATGGAAAGGGAGTTGAAATCTTGAAAAGAACCACGCGGTAGTTCAATATGCCACTTGGTTGCTGAACCCGTAAGAGTTCACTGAAAAAGACGCAAACATATATAGTCATCCATTAAGAAGTTTGATGAACACCATAAATGGAAATTCATTACATGATTATTGGGGTCTTCGCCAGCTTTGTCGTCAAATTTCGGAATATCATAAGGGAGTTTAGCTAGAATCACTAGCCAGAAAGGGTAATGCAATATAGGATCGTTGGTTAACTGAGACAAGTCTGGGAGATCCAGAGTAGCAAGGAAAGGTAGATGTTGGTTAACCTGCGGGTGATACTAGAGAGGCATAGGGACACCAGTAGGACCGTACACTGGGTTAGGTGGATAGTTGTAACCAGTGGGTCCTCCTGCATAAGGTTGTTGCTGACCATAGTACACAGGATTCGAGGGGGTTTGAGAAACATATGAGAGCGGAGGATAACCAGATGGGTTTTGAGGATTATAGGTTGGATTTGGTGTTTTTCCATAAGGTGGATAGAAATTTTGTCCATAAGGAAGATAAGGTTGTTGTTTTCCTTGAGAATGTTGCCCCCTAGGGAATAGTGGATTTCCCGGAAAAGGAGTGTGCCAAGGATTGGGCATTGTAGACACATTTTGTCCAAAAGGTTGATGATGGGCTCCAGTTTGAGGATGCCCCAAGCATGAGGTTTCCCTCTGAAAGGAGGTTTCCCCCCAAACGAAGGTTTCCCTTCGAAAGCAAGTTTCCCCCCAAACGGAGGTTTCCCTCCAAATGGAGGTTGCCCTCCGAAATGAGGTTGCCCCCTAGCATGAGGTTGAGTCCCTGGAATTTGGAAACCAGACGTAAGTGATGGACCAGTGCCTCTTAATGGATTAGAACCACAAAGACTGGTCCCTTCGGGTTGTTGTGAAGGTATAGAACTTCCGAGTATAACTTAGGTAGTGTTGACAGTGGAAGGATTGAGTTCTCTGTACCCAAGGGGAAGTGACGAGGAAGGTTGAGATGATAGTGGTGTACCAATAATAGCTTGGATAACCACCACATTACTGGTGGGAATAGTCGCAACATGAGGGACCATCGTAGAATGGGCCATCTGGAGAGAAATAGTGGAACTTGGACCAACAGACTACATGTCCAGCCAATGGACAGTGTGATGGAACTGATGATTGTACCATTAAAATGATCTAAAGGTACGGTATAGGTAACAAATGTTTCTATTATTTGGGATATGATAGGTATATCAACGCTTGTCCCTAATTCGTAAAGGTCTTGCACCATGCGAGGTGGGCTTTGAACTATATCAGAAGTCCAAAGGGGTTTTCCAACCAAAGGATTCAAACGAGACCCGGTTGGAATTTCATAAGGATCAATGACAACAAGTTCTCTGGCTGAATTCATCTGGAGAAAACACCTTTCATATCCTGCAGAAATGCGAAAAGCCTCCATAGGATCCGTAACAATTCAAAAATATTCTAAATAAGTGGAAACTTCCTCTTGTGAGGTTATAACTTCGTGGACCTCGCTTTTTTGAGGAGAGCCCTCCATAGAATGAGGGGGCAAAGGGGGAGAATATTCCATATTTTATGGGGGAATTCCCTGTGCCCTACGCAAATTGCGTGGAGGGTAGACGTTGGTGGAAAAAAGTCAACGGAAAATATCTATGGCCAACTAACGACAAAGAAACATCATACACTAATCAAATCTAGGAATCAAACCAAACAAATAAAACTTCTCTTGATGATCGTACTAGTTGGTGATGAAATCCAACGTCACAGGATCAAGTCAAGAAGGGGCTAGGATATGGTGGAACAGTTACAATGGCAACCTGCTTAACGGACTTTCACCTTGGTGCAAGATTCCACGTAGTAATTGTGGATTTACCCTCCAAGGAGCCCGAGTGAGTTTGACCAATTTTTGTTCCAGGTAAAGTGATACTTCCCTTCATCGTCACCTCGTGTAAGTACCTAAATAGTGTGGCAACTAAGGACACCAACTCGAAGTTATCCTCTGGGTGGGTACAGTCGATAGTCTGGTCCAAATGTATGAGCAAGATAACAAGTCTGAAATTCCTCGAGAGAACTAAGGACAAGTGGACCAGTAGAACTCCAGAGGACCCCGAACGGATTTGGAGTTCACGAAGCATCAAGACCAAATGAAACCAGATGAACCTCCAGACGAAACCTCAATATACGATCCGACAACTACAAACGGTTGAACCACAGAGGGATAATCTCCATAACTCTCCCGAATGCGACCTCGTGCATAACCCCTGTGTGAGAGGGGGATCCCAGAAAGCCTATACGACAATTGGATTTGACTCTCCCTATCTTAGTATGCTAATGTTTGTTTTGAAAACTTTGGAGAGTTGTACTCACAGCCTAATCCAAAGTGCTAATCCTAGCCTAATGTTGGTGGAAGATCCTAAAAACAATATGTTTTAGATAGTTTTTAATTAGCGTTCATTTTGCAGTTGTTCTTTACTCAAAGGGTGTATGACAATGAAACTGATGGTATTATGACTCAATTCCCAAAAAATGCATAAGAAATGATAAGAAGTCATTTCTTTCAATGAATGCCTATTTAAGGGAAAGATAAAGAGTTGTTTTCACTATCAAACACTAAGATGCAATGTCCTCAATCAATTTGTTTCTCAATAAAATTCAGTGTAAAGCTAAAAATTCTCAAAAAAATCCTTTCTAATATTCAATAACAATCATAAAAAGTATCCTGCTACTTTGTGTGTGAGTGATGGTCCATTTGATGTAAAAAACTTCCGATGTTATTCAAACTTTAAGATCTATAAGATTTAGACAACTAGAAGAAGATTTCACACAAACAAAGACACACTCTCATTGTGATTAAACAAGAAAGACAAAGATAACAAAATTTGCAAAAAGAGAACCAAAAACTCAAAAAAATTGAAAAAGGTTTAGGTAAAAATGACCTCAAATATTAGATGGGATGGTGCACAGATCTTTGAAATTCCTCACAAATGTTTCCACTCATCCAGATAAAAGAGAAGAAAACAATAAGACAACTCTAAATCAACAAAGACGAAGAGTGACTTCAAAGCAAGGAAAAAAAATGTCAAAAGCCCAAACAAGAAGAGATCAATTCTTAGAAAATAGGGTGTTGAAAGCTAATACCAAGATGAACTGAGATTTATGAAACTTCTGAGCCAATGCCAAAACTAAGAAATAGCTTCAGATGATGAAAATTCTGGAGAATTTCTCACAGAAAGGGGTAGGGCTTTGGTGTAAGGGGCACCAGAGAATTCCAACACTCTGTATGAGGCCAATAGGGAGCGCCAGCACTCTGACAACAATAGAAGGGGAGCACTCTGCTCTCAAAACTCAGAAAATTACGCAAAAAAACAAATTTCCAAACAAACTCAGTCAATTAGGGTGAATAAGATGAAAGAAAGAGGCAATCAATCAGATCTAAGATTCAAAAACAATATGGAGAGGGTCAAAACAGTGGGCAAAGGGCCAAAACAAGATCTAGGAAAGGAAACAAAAATCAGAGCTCGTCCCCAATGGAGTCACCAATTTCTATTACGGGTGAATCCTCCTATGGACAAGCAGATTCCCTCTTGGTATCTATACTCCTAAGGCCAAGACAAAAAAATGCTTAACATGGACACTGACATCCTTTTTAGATCTAATTAAGCCAATACATCAAAAGGAATAAAAGGGATATGTACCTTGTTAACGATGTTTGTCCTTGCAAAGTCCAAGCTGAGCTCCAATCCTGAACTCCTCGATAGGTCCTGTAAAAAAAACAAAGGTACAAAGAACTTCTAATTCTATTGAGATTAGCTCAAACATAGATCTATCTACTAAAGACAAATTCATGTGGAACAAACATAAATTTGAAAGAAATAGGCCAAGCATTGATTATTAATGAGAATAAGTAAAAGGTGCTTACAATCTTTTGATGCAGGTGCAACAGCCTGATCCAACTCTCCTTGTCCAACCCCTTTGCTCAAGTAATCTATACTAATTATGCTTTGATAACATCTCACTTATGGGATCATAAGTTTGGTGTAATTATCAATCTCCATATGTCCTTTCTACCATGAGGAGGCCTCCTTATATAGGCTTGGAGAGGCCTAACCACTTGAGAGATCTTTGGGATAAGTTGAGGATTCCTCTCCTTCAATTGTGGATCTCCCCTAAGATCATGCCTTGACCCAAGATTTGAACCCAACTACCTTCAGATATTAAGGGGATTGTCCTCTGATTTCCTCCAACAAACCAAATTTCACCCAAAAAAGGGTAGCACTCCCTCAAAGGGGAAAAGAGCGCTAGAACTCTCCTCTATGAGGGAGTATAGAGCACCCCAGTCAGTAGGTAGGGGAGCGCTCCCTCCCAAAATTGATGTTTTAGTGGCTTTTTCAGTGGCACAAGGTTTGCACTCTTTTGTCAATTGTTTTTCCTTCTTCAAAACTAGTCTTTGAGTTGTCTTAGTGTCCTTAAGATGTTATTAGAAAGATGAAATAGGTAGTATGATGTTTGTGACACTTGCGACACTTGCGGCCAATATGCAACACTTGCGATATTTGTAACGACGACATTAGCCATCATTGCAATGAGTGATTTTGATGTGTAACAGTCATCATAACTTCCAACATGGTAGTATTGTTCCTTAATAACATCCCTGAAAGAACCCCAAGTGGGTGCAACTACAAATAATGTAGATCCCTCTATTTCCTTTTTCTCACAGAAAGTCTCCCACCAATCTTTGACATGGGGGACGACCTTAAGGAGGGAAAATGTAATATTTTATCTATCAAAAAAGTTATGGATAGAAAAATACCCTTTTAGAAGGTTTAACAATTTGTCTACAACATCTGCATCTATTTGACCTTCAAATATAGGAATATCAAAATTGATTTTTACCTTGAAGGGGGAACCACCTCCGCTTGAGGAATATGCGTTGCCTATTGGCAACCATCAAAGGATTTGCACAAAATTATCCATCATCTTGTTCCTTTGTCCTGAGATGGATTCCTCGAGCAAACATTTAAAGGGATCTCCTTCCCCATCATCTCTCTTTTCTCTCCCCATGGGTGGTCCTCGGGTTCAACGAGGCTAATCTTGCAAAGGCTCAATTGGTTCAAGTCCCAACTGCTTATACCTTGACCTCATTGGGGACATGCACAGATAAACAATTGAAGAGAATATTGCTCTAATACCACTGATCTGGATTTATGAGCGGAATGAAATGAAACATAGATATACATAGAACAATAACAGTGATATAGTGGAACTTAGATTCTATTCGATAAACAAATCTATTGAAACTGTAAAATGTGGAATGAAAAAAATCTTTCTCGAATGGTGGTAGCTAATCTCTGAGAAGAGATGTGGCGGCTACGCACATTTGTTTGAGCAAATTACAATGAGGCCTCTATCCTTTTTAGCATCAATAAGTAAATAGAAAACCTTATACATCTAAAAACCTAACCCTAGGAGACAAAGCTCCAAAATTCGTGTGGGCCCCGATGGGGTAATTTGGTACATTAACTTCTTGTGGTTGTAACGTTTTCATACGATCTTCATTTTAGGCACACGATAGCCCGTTGGAAAGGTATATCCAAGGAATACATATTATTCTATCACACTTTGACTATGTCTATAGTGTGACTTGGAGGGACCAAAAAAACGTTGTTTAGGGCCTCAAAATGACCCCATAAGTTTAGGACCTGAAAAGCTAGAAACAAACTGTCAAGATAAAAAACTGTAATTTCCAAGATTAAATTTGTATGTGATCCAATTGGAAGAGGTGGGTGGCCACCGATATTTTCCAGTATCACATGGCATGGAAAGGCATGTCAAGGCATGGAATGGAATGGAAATGCAAGGCATGGCTTGGAAAGGTAAGGCAAGGAAAGGAAAGGAAAGGCATGGCATGACATGGCATGGCATGGAAATGAAAGGAAAGACATGGCTTGGAAAGGCAAGGAAAGGAAAGAAAAGGCATGGCATGGCATGGAAAGAAAAGGAAATTCAAGGCATGGTATGGAATGGCATGGAAATGCAAGGCATGGCATGGCATGGAATGACATGGAAAGGAAAGGAATGGCTTGTAAAGGAAAGGAAAATCATGGCATGGCATGGAAAGGAAATACATGGCATGGCATGGAAAGGAAAGACATGGCATGGAATGGAATGGAAAGCAAAGGCATGGCATGGCATGGAAAGTAAAGGCAAGGCATGGCATGACAAGGCATGCCATGGCATGGAAAGTAAAGGCAAGGAAATACATAGAATGATAAGGCAAGGCAAGGCATGGCATGGAAGAGAAAGAAAAGGCATGGCATGGCATGAAAAGGAAAGGCATGGCTTGGAAAGGCAAGGCAAGGCAAGGCATGACATGGAAATTCATGGAAAAGCATGGAATGTAAAGGAAAGGAAATTCAAGGCATGGCATGGCATGGAATGGCAAGGCAAGACATGGCATGGGAAGGCATGGAAAGTGAAGGAAAGGAAAGGCATGGAAAGTCATGGCATGGCATGGAAAGGCAAGTCATGGCATGGAAAGGAAAAAAAATTTTCAGTGGATGGAAAATAAATTTGTGATATAAAGTTAAGTCATATGTCCCTAGAAAAAATGTTTTTTTATTTTTTGGGATGATAAATTTTCCTTTTTTTGTGATTATTATTTCATTGCAATCCACATTTTTTAAAAAAAAATTCCTTGCATAATGTTATGGAAAGATATATATTTATTGTTGTATAGGTTAAACTGGGAAGCTACATGGAAATGCATGCAAGGAGGGATTAGTCTATTTTAGATCATAGTTGTGTTCTAGGGATTTGTAAATGTAACAACCTATATTTTGGCCTTAGAAGGTTAGAACTTTTATTTTTACTTATCTTAGTGACTCATTTCTTAGTGTTTGTTGGGTTTAGTTAGAATAATATAAACATTTTATATGTATACATCTGGATCTATTTATGTATTGTGGGATATTATTTTTATTGTTATATGTTTATGATGATGATAGTTTTGTGATTTATTTAAACATGAAAATTGAAATGTGGAACTTTGGTATGCAGATACTAGTTCAAAATTATGTTGTGAATGTATAAAAGATGCAAGGCATTGTTTAAATAAACACACATTTCTTAATTGAACATTAATTCAGATAAGGATTCTCATATGGAATTTGTAATGTATATGCATGGATATGAGCTATGTGATATCCAAATGATTATAGTGTTGAGGTGACCAAGGCATGGCATGGCATGGCCAGGAAAGACATCACATGGAAAGTCAAGGCAAGGCAAGGCATGGAATGGCAAGGCATGGCAAGGAAAGGCATGACATGGCAAGGAAAGGCATGGTAAAGCATGGCATGGAAAGGCAAGGCATGAAATGGCATGGAAAGACATGGAAAGGAAATGAAAGGCAAGGCATGTCATGACAAGGAAAGGCAAAGAAACACATGACAAGGCATGGCATGGAAAGGCAATGCATGCCATGGAATGGAATGGCATGGAAAAGCATGGCATGGCATGGCATGGAAAGTGAAGGAAAGGCGAGGCAATGCATGGCATGACATGGCAAGTCATGGCATGACAAGTCAAGTAAAGGCATGAAATGGAAAGGCAATGCAATATAAGACAAGACAAGGCAAGGAAAGGTAAGATAAGCGAACGCAAGGCAAGGGAAAGGAAAGGCAAGGCTAGGAAAGAAAAGAAATCAAAGGCAAGGCAAGGCTAGGAAAGCAAATAAATCAAAGGAAAGGCAAAGCTAGGCAAGCAATGGAAGCAAAGGAAAGGCAAGGAAAGGCTAGGAATTTATCACATACTGTGTTTTGGATGTCCCATCCACTTGGAATCTTGCACATTCATCCATGGAGTTGGCTACCTTGGAATTCACACATGTGGAGTGGTTTCATGCATGCACATTCTTGGAGGGAACATTCCATGTGGATACTTGGAATTTGAATTGGCTTTATGCCTATTTTTGGTGGTGTGTCCCCTTCATGAGAATTATTTGTTGCATACTACTACTATTTTTGGATGAGGGAGGATTTCTGTCGTGAGGATAATTTCCACATGTTGTAACATGGTCAACCATGGATTGAGGAGATATCTAACTAATTCATTACTATAATATTTATTTGACTTGTCACAGAGTTAGTTAACAAATAATAATATTTTACTGTATAAGAGAAGAGACTCACTCTATAAAGATTAGTTCTCTCTCTCCATTGTAAAGGGTGGAGAATTTGGGTATTTAGGATCTCTCCTCTTGGGATACATTGTAGAATATTTTGGCAAGCTTAATGAAGAATTTGAGGTATGTTTTCATTTGATGTGAGGATTTATTATGCACTCATATTTTATGTGTTGATTTTGTATTAAGAAACCCTTGTAACATGTTGTGATTACCCCCCGGATGGGGTGACAGCTAGACCATCAACGACGCGTGGAGGGGAGGCAGGACGGGGAGTAAATAAACCCACTGGCCCCCGTCACCTCGCTCATTAACGTTACAATGTCTGCACGCCTGAGCATTCAAGGGCCGAGACCCCTCAAGCAAGCGGCGAGTACCAGTCATCAGT
>JASDQU010099806.1:343491-357955 GCA_032191745.1 Picea mariana
AGAGCAGCCCAGAAGAAACAATGTCCAACCTGCGCTAGATTTTACGCCTTCCCTGCACGATGGCGGCACGCAGCAATGGACGACGACACACACCAGGGTTGAGAGGTCATATGATTGCAGTTCTAGTCTTTGTTTCTGTTTCAGCTCTTTCAGTTTAAGTGTCCAGCTAGGAAACCATAGTCGTCTCTTAGTCTTAGACAGTAATGGTAGTTTTCCGACTTTGAATGCGCGTCCCGGTTTCCTTCGGGCGAGACGTTGCAGAGACATTATCAATGTTTTGTTTACTCTGTAAGCATGGATAACACGTGGACTGGAGTGCCCAACTGTCCCGGTTTCCTATGTAGGCGGGACAGCTGGCCTCCCATGCATTTTTGGTTTTTGCCTATTTGAATATAACAGGACCCACCCCCTTTATTTACAAAAAAAAAAAAACATGTTGTGATTACCATTATAATGAACCACACTTCATTTTGGATAGAGTAATGTGAGGTTTCAACTCTCTTATTTCTATTGTGATTATGTTAGCCTACATGATTGTTATTACTGGTTCCTGAAGTCTTAATTAGGATGGGTCTTTAGTATTTTGTCAAATTTCGGTACTGAGAATCATTAATTGTGTATGGATTTATCACTTAGCATCAATATTTTCCACCATAATAGATTCATTAATATGTAACACAAGTATTTATAATAAATTTATAAACAATGAACTATTCTTACTTACATAGACTTCATTAACACTTTAAAAAGTAATTAATCAAATTAAATAATTTCATACTTCATACACTTTGAAATTAATAAATTCATAAACATGAAATGCAGAACAATGAGATTCAGAAAAAGTGTGCCATGAAATGTGTGTGTGTATTCAATATTGTCAAAATTGTAGATTTTTTACAAAATGGCATCTCGTTTCCAATATACAAAATGAAAACAAGTGACCTAACATAAAAACCAACCATATGGTCGCCTAGATACAAAATGGTAGTCATTGGTCACTCATTGACCATTGCCACTCTCATCACCCTCAAGAGCATACTATAAATCGATCTTTCTTCTCTTTCTTGAAGAAGCACCTCGAGTGGTTTTGGGCATGAGCATAGTTCGTCACTTTGAATAATACACATAGAAAAAAAAATATTATAATTTTTTTTCCACAATGAATTAAAAGACTTACAAAATGATACTTTGTAATTCAACATAAGAAAACTCACCACAAATGGTACTAACAATCGTGAGGGTGTTACCCTCCTCTGTGAACCTAATCTCTTAGAGATACCACCCTATGTCATTTACAAGGATCAAATCATGAAATTTAAACAAATATGCATAAAATCAATTCCATTCATGATACACAAAAATTTATCATCAACACATTATCTCACCGTGAATATCTCGAGCCTCAATAAAGAGTCACTAACAGGTGGAGTGCTTGAATGTACAACCTGATCTAATGCAATATCTACTGTGGCAGCCTTGGTGGATGGAGCGAATGGAAATGGTGGTGGGGGTGGGTGACATACGGGTGCATCCACTATGGATGGATGCGATGGAAGAGATGGTGCATATGGGTGGATTGTGGGTGCATCCAACGAGGATGAATGTAATAAGAAATATGTTGGGGGTGGGAAGCGATGGACCCCCATAGACTGTACAAGTGATGTAAGAACCCTTGGCCTAGAGTAAGGTAAATCATAAATTGTGGGCAAGTGACCAGGGAGAGGACTACTACTAAAACTAGAAAAACTATCAACTATTATTTTTCTTCCACCTTATCTTTGTATGTTTCTTCAATATTTCTTTCTTATTCTAGATGAGCTTTTAGTTTCACGATGACCTGTTGGGATTCTTCAGAACCTTTTTGAGAATTATACTTGACTAATTGTTCCTCAAGAGACTTGTTCTTCTTCCTTTCTTTTTTCAATTCATCTAAATCATTGATCAACTCTGCTTCAAGGTCTACTATGCCTTCTTCACAATCTTCTTCTTCTGAATCTGTCTAACATGATGAGCATCTTTATTCTTGTTCCTTTCTTTCATATTCTTTAGCATTCTCTAGCTTTGTGATGGGATATTCCTAAAAGTAGAGGTTATATAACTTATCCCAAATTTCTTTATTTGATGAACATTTTCCAACCTTTTCTCTTACCGTATCAGAAAATACATCCCAGATGAAATCCATTGCGACCTTGTTGTTCCTTTTCAATTCTTATTGGCTATTGTTTTTGGCTTCTTTGTAGTTGTGTATCCTGTAACAAATGAGTACCAAACATCATATCCATGCGCCTTTAAACAAAATTCCATTCTTTTTCTCAACATCTCATACCGCAAACCATTCTAACCATGGAAGTGTGGTATTCCATTTCTATACAAACAGTTGCTCTCCATGATCTTCCTTCCAATGGTTAAATTGGTTTCTTGAAGGATTTGCTATGATACCAATTGTTCAAATACTAAGAGGGGGGTGAATCAGTACGATCACTTTTACCACTTTTAACCACAATATATATATGTTAACTTTATCAACAATATATCATCAATGTATAATGAGAATATAAACATAAGCAACATCACATCAACATCACATCAAATACACATTACACCATAATTTACGCAGAAACCCAAATGGGATAAAAACATGAAACACTTTTTTATATATCAAAGAATACATCCATTGGAAGTATCGACTTCCCAATTCTCCAGCTACAACTGGAAGGAGGATACGAACCCCTATTTACACGATCCAACCTGAAGGAAGCTCCAACTCCTTGTGTTCTCCAACACCAACTAGAATGATGTAGATTTTATGAGCAGAACAAAATGACCACAGATTATTAACAGGTTCTTAACACAAAATAACAGAGATACAGTAAAATTGGTTTTCTATTCAATAAGGAAATAAGTTGAAACTGTAAAATGCAGCAGAAACAAGTTTGTTGGAATGATGGCGGCTTATCTCTAAGAAGAGATGTGATGGTTACGCTCATTCGCAAGAATATGATTACAATGAGGCTGTGAAGGCCTTTTTTACAATAAACAGGAATGCCAAAAATCCTAGACATCTAAAAACCTAACCCTAGGATATGAAGTGCCAAAAGTCATGTGGGCCCCATTTGGGTAAGTTAGTACATCAACTTCCTGAGGTTGTAACTTTTGCATACGATCTCTGTTTTAGGCGTATGATATCCCATTGGAAATGTATCATCAAGGAGATTCATTTTGGGGTAAATATAAAAGGAAATTCCATATTTCTCCCCCTTTCCCCAAAAAACATCATTTAGGGCCTCAAAACGGCTCCGGAAGTGAAAAACTGCTAAAAATAGTAAATTACCAAAATTGCCAGAAAACTATTTTGAGCCAGTTGGAAAAGGTGGGTGGCCACCGATATCCACCTGGATCATAGAAGAAGGATACAACCCCCTTTCCTTTCCCCATCCTACCACCTTGAAATATAAGTGCAGACCAACTATCATTACCACAATCATTTCCATTTTCATTGTCACTGTCACTGCCACTGTCAACCTGTCACATCAACCTGTCACTGACCAACAGGTCTAACCTATCATTTTTATTAATACTCAACCAGATCCTCTGACATGGATCATATACCAAGGACACCTATCAACTATCTGTCCAACATCACCAACGCATTCCTCCAAACCATCAACCTGTACCCTACCAAGCATCAACAGTGTGCCACAACCTATATGATAACACATGCATCAAGAATGCACCAAAACATGTGCCATGTACCTCAACCATGAACCATGTACTTTAATCATGTACATCAATCATCAACTGTGTACCAACATATGCATCAATGTATAAACCAAAACCTCAAGCATGCATCATAATCAACCAATATCATATACTAAGTATATGCCTCAAGTATATTCCAATATCACAAATATGTTCCTCTAACAATGAACCATAACAACCATGTACAATGTACCAAGGATATGTCTCAAGCATAACACCAAAGAATGAACCTCAACCATAAATCAAAAGGGGAATCCAATATATGCCTTAAGCATGTGCCATACCATCCATTAAATAAGTCTAATGAACTAGCACATCAACCATGTATCAAACCCTCACTGTTATGCAGCCTCATCTTGTACTAATATCTTCAACAATACAACTCAACCAAACTACTTCAAACATGTACCATATGACATGTTTCACACATGTACCACAAGATATGCCATAAACCATGTACTAAAAAGGTACCAAAACTTTCAAGATGTGCATCAAGCATAAACCATAATCTCCAAAATATCACCAAGCCATGCCACCAATATGAGCCATAACATTACCAAGTTATAACCTTCAAAACTTACATAATGAAATACCTCATAACCTATGACAACCATACCTTGTTGCAACCTGGAACAAGAATCCCCTTTACTTTACCTCATCCTTGCTACCTCATATTCACCAATAGATCAAGTGTCCACTAGATAGATATTCAATGTACCTGTGTGTGTGAATTAGAAACCCTTACAAGTGTTGATTACCTAATTAACTAAATGTCTTTCGTACAACCTTGCGTAATTCAAAAGTCCCTAGGAAACTAGCATGTGGACATGTGGGTCCTTTACTATTCCTTTAACTCCCTATTGTGGTTTAATCTAAGAAAATATTTGAAACTATCCTAGATTGTGATCATGTGGGCATGTATGGGCCCGTTACAAAACCTTTAAACTTCCCTAGTGATTTAATCTAAGAAAGTAAATTTCAACACTGTCCTATCTTTGTAGCATGTGGGCATGTATGGGCCCGTTACAATCTTAAGATGTGTTTGAAAAATAAACTAAGAGGAGTCTCGAGGAGGGTTGTTGTCCTCTCCTAAAGGTTTTACTCTTTTTAAGGGAGATAAAATTGTCCTACAATCTTTTTATGATTCTCAAGGCCGCTTGGAAGCACGAGAGAAGAGCATACTAAGCGATTGTTATCCAACTTCTGGTTCCAATGCAAGTTTTATGTGGTTACAAATGATTTTGACTTATACTTTTAGTCAAAGCAAGCCATCCATGTGGAAAAATGAAAGCAAAAAGAGGAAATAATGATTTTAAACCCCCTAAGTGCCTATGTGTTTTGACTAATCCCTTTATATGAAGAGGGAACTAAGTGTGGTGTAGATTACAATATGCATGAAATCACTTTTAAGAAGGCTAGGGGCCTTCCCCAAATCACAAAAAACCTTACAATGTGTATTTTTTTGCACAGGTGCGTGGGTCTCAAAGTAGACAGAGGCGCACTGACCGCCTATGCGTAGACCGAAATAGGCTTTTGGGTGCAGGTGCACAGAACAACACTGGGATTTTGGCGCACATGCACACGATGCATGACTGTGGACCAATAAACCCGCGTACAAATGACACACGGCCGTGAACAAAATTCTGGATGGAATTCTCTCAATTCAACTTTGAATTGGATGTTTTGCAGGTCGGCTTGGGCCGGTTAAGGTACCTGCAGGTTAAATAAACCAAAAGAAGAGCTAGAAAAACCCAAATGGGGTAGGAAATTGATACCTTTCCCCGGTGGAGTCACCAATCTGTTGCGCCTCTTTTGTCACCTAAAGGAGAAAAACAGAGGTGCTTACAAGCCTAGTTGTGTTAGCTAAGAAAGACAGTTGTAAAGGAAAGAGTTAGAGAAAGAAATATACAAGAACAAACTAAGAATTAAACTAAGAAATAAAAGAACAAATAAACTATTGAGCATAAGGACATAATAACACAAAACCAATAAGACTCATGTCACCAATGGCAAGGATTATATTAGTGAAAGAAAACACCAAGAAGAAAAAGGACTATGAGTCCCTTCTTCCTCCAAGGGAGGGCTCTTTGACCCCCACAAATAACTCTTCTTACAACTTTGAATGAAATGATGAAAGAATCCCAAGCTAATCCACTCAAGAGGTGAGATGAATTGCCCAATGTAATGGTGCTAGTATACTCTTGATGAGAATAGAGGATTCCTTAAGAGAATAGTAGCAACATAACTTTGCTAATGAATTCCTTAAAAATGAAGTGCACCCATGGCCTTGTTTTATAGCACCTCTTTGAGGTATTGTGCAACCAGCTTGTAGTGTGAAAAGAGGCTATTTAGGGCATTTTTAGGTCTTTGACCAGCCACCTAGTCGGATTTAGTCGAGATTTGGGTGTCAAATCAACTTGGAAGCTGAACCAGAAGTGGGTGGGAGGCCGACCAATCTCATAAATGCGTCGTTCTCAGATGTACGCGGCTTTTAGTGACCACAATCATGCATCGTGCGCATGTGCGCTTTTCCTGCGCTTCTGGATTGCACATGTGCGCGTGTGCCCTGTGTAGTCATAGCGCACCTTAATTTTATCACTGGTTGTATAGTTTTGGACCTTTTGGAAATGCTTTTGTGGTAATTTTGGTCCATGGGTGACCTCATAACTGTTTGATGATGTTGGATTCTTGTAACCATTTGCGGATGAAATTTCAGTGATAACAATCATAACTTCTGACAAGGTAGTATAGTTCCTTAATAACATCCCTGAAGGATTCCCAAGTGGCCACGACCGTAAATAATGAGGTTTCCTCTGTTTCCTTTTTCTCACAGAAAGTTTCCCACCAATATTTGACATGGGCAATGACTTTGAGGAGTGAAAAAGTAATCTTTTCTCTATTCAAAAAGTTATGGACAGAAAAATACCCTTCTAGTAGATTCAACCACTTGTCTATAGCATATGTGTCTATCTAACCTTCAAATATAGAAATATCGAAGTTGATTTGTACCTTGAAGGGGGCGACGCCTCCATTCGATGATGATGCATCACCTTTTGGTATCCACCGAAGGATTTGCACGAAAATATCCATCATCTCGTTCCTTTGTTGAGTGAGGGATTCCTCAAACAACATTTTGAAAGGATCTCTTGTCCCATCATATTTATTTTCTCCTGCCATGAGAGGTCGCTTCGACGTGCGAGAGATTTTGTCCTCAAGAGAAATAAGCTCGAGACCCAATTATTTGTACCTTGACCTCGTTGGGGACATGCATTAAGACGACAAGGAGCAGACTACTCTTATACCACTGATCCAGATTTCATGAGAAGAACGAAATGAATACAGATTATTAAAATATGCTTAACACAAAATAACAGAGATACAATAAAACTGGTTTTCTATTCAATAAGGAAATAAGATGAAACTGTAAAATGCAGCGGAAAACAAGCTTGTTGGAATGGTGGTGGCTTATCTCTAAGAAGAGATGTGACGTCTGTGCTCATTTGCAAGAAGATGATTACAATGAGCCCTTGAAGGCCCTTTTACAATAAAAAGGAATGTCAAAAACCCTAGACATCCAAAAACCTAACCCTAGGATCTGAAGCGCCAAAAGTCATGTGGGCCTCGTTCGGGTAAGTTAGTACATCAACTTCCCAGGGTCTTAACTTTTGCATATGATCTTCGTTTTAGGCACACGATATCTCGTTAGAAAGGTATCGTCGAGGAGATTCATTTTGGGGGCTCAATAAAAGCCTTAGACTATCATTGAGAAGCTTGATACCGGAAAAACTTCATTTAGGCCCTCAAAATGGCCCCAGAAGTTAAAATCTTCTAAAAATAGTAAATTGCCAAATTTGCCAGAAAGTTGTTTTGAGCGAGTTGGAAAAGGTGGGTGGCCACCGATATCCACCCAAATCAAATGTGTCATGCATTATAAAAAATTATAGAACGCAAAGGAAAAACAAACTATAAGCATGTATGTTAAGAACCAAATATCAATATAGCATAGGAAAACCTTGGAATAAGTACTCAACGCCTTGAAAAAGAGATAATTTCATATAATAAGCCTCTTCGAGGGGGCAACCTCCTTATGCACCACATAAATGTCCAAGTACAAGATGATTCCAAATGAAAATGTCTCCTTGGTATATATAGGAGACTAGGAGGTACAATTACAACTAATGGACTCAAGGCGACATAAATAAAATAACATTACTCATGTAATATTCCCCAATTCTAGGGTAATGTGACACTATTTAGGGCTTAACAATGTCATTCATCCATATGAAATAGAAAGTTTGTAATAAATCCCATAATTTTATTATACTTCAGGATTCAGTACATATCTTATTACATTATAGCTACAACTCAACAAAGTAGATAAAAAGATACAAAATCAAAGTATATCTCTTTGCATTGGTTTTCTACCAAAACTAGGCCAACACCTTACATTTATATATATTGTCATGTACAACTTAGGTAGATTTGGCTCTTAGGTCAACCTTCAATCCACTTAAAACTATGTATGAAACTAAGATCACACATATGTGAAATAACATGATTATGAGGAACTCAAAATGAAAGTGTGCCAACCCCCAACAATATCATAAAGAGGAACTTCTTAAACTTGTCATTACAAGTTTATCCATTAGCATTACTTTGTATAACCTTAATTTATAATAAAATAAATGATGGACAACATTTTGAAGAATCTTAAGTATAATAAAATAAAAATAAAAAACATTTAATGATTAATGTGAAATACAACAATGAAGATATAACAATAGTGGTATTTTGAAAGAAGATATTTAGTATACCATGTTAAGTAGTCAAATATGTTTGATTAAAAGTAGAACGTGTTATTTTCAAGATATATTACATTTCTTTTATGAAAAAACCTAAAAGGAAATTGTATTGAATAAACTATTGAAATTCAATCCAATAAAAAATATGTAAAAAAAACAATAAAAAATTCTAAATTATTTCCAAAACTTTATGAAAAACATATCAAATAAAATCCCAAAAAATTGGTTAACATCCCAAATCCAATTACAAATCATACCATCCATTTTCATTATTTTTCTCTCAAACAAGTTAATTCATCATCAAACTTCCTCCATATTGCTATACTTAACACTAAGTTAATTCATCATAATCAACATATAGATCAAACTTCCTCCATATGCTCAACACTACTTGAAGTTAATTCATCATAATCAACATATAGATCAAACTTCCTTCATATTCCTATACTCAACACTACTTAAAGTTAATTCATCATAATCAACATATAGATCAAACTTCCTCCATATTCCTATGCTCAACACTACTTGAAATTAATTCATCATAATTAACATATAGATCAAACTTCCTCCATATTCCTTTGCTCAACACTACTTGAGATTGAAGTTTTTTTCCTCTATTTACTCTAACATGAAGAACACAAGTACACACTTTCCCATATATACTCTAACATGAACACAAGTACACACTTTCTCCTATAGTTAAAAAAAAATGAGAGATGGGTGCACAAAAATGTATGTTTAGGTAAACGTTTTAAGGTAAAGTATAATGCTAGGTGCCACAACTTGACCACCTTGTACTTTTCAAGTTTCTTCTTTAACCTAAAATTTATATTGAAAAGCGAGTGATTGAACATCTAATGGCGATAAAATTACCACATTCTCGATATGACCCTCTTTATGATCACAGTATTTATTCTCTCGTGTGTCGTCCAATCATAGTGGGCATCTATATAGTTTCTATTGAATATGGGAGGAAGTTGGACCAATACTCTGTTTTTTTTTTATATTTTTTACCTTTTCAAATATTATATATATATATATATATATATATATATAATTTAAAAGAACATATTGTTGGAGAAATAAATATATAAAATTTAAAAAATAATATTAATAGAAAAATAAATCTATTAATAAATAAAATTATTTGATAAATATCATTTTTCATATTACTAACGTTGCAGACATTGCATTGTAGTTAGAATGCATAACTATTATTTGACTTTTTTTTTTTTCTTCATCACACTCTTTACCATACTTATCATGCATACATGCACTATTGTTCTTGACTTCAATTTCAATTTTCATTATGTCCATATCATCATCTTTTGTATATTGTTGCTTTGCTTTGAGTATCATGTTCTTCCTTCCTATACCCTGAACTACACATTATACTTTTCTATCATGCTAATTTGTACTTTTATATACTAGTTTTATATACAATTTTTTTTTTTCATATACCTTTCTATCATGTTAATTTGTGCTTTTATTTTTATAACTACTTCCATATACCATTATATCTTTCTATCATGCTTCTTTGATTCATGATTGTTTTTCTTATAACTTAAAATAAATTTAATTTGCAAAACTTATATAGGTGGAAAATAAATATTTCTTAAATATGTTTTTTTAATTTGTGTATGTAAGGTTTTACACTTAGTCATAATCCTAGGAGAAATTTATGGATAAAAGGAGTGTAGAAAGTTTCAAAACGTCCAACTTTACAAGTGGACACTCCACTCATTATGAGGACATCAAAAGTTCATATAAAATTTAATGTTGGATTGTATAAATTTGATAAGCAACATTATTTCACAAATGCTATGTTTCATATCTCCATTTTTATATATGGAACTTAGTTGTATAAATTTACAATATTATTACATATAGTAGCTAAGTGTTATACGATATCTACTAAAATTATTTACACACTCTAATTAAATCCTACACAATTAATCTTTCACAACACCATACATACTAGTTATTTAACTAGTTTCAAAGTACAAATATTGAATTATAATCATTCATTTCAAATATAATTGTTCTTTCATAGAAAGACATAAGTGGTGTGCTCAATTTATGTTCTTCATGAAATGGAAATATGTAATTGACAATAAAAAAAAAACACACTAACTCAGATTCAACCATTCATAACAATGAAAAACCATAATCCACAAGCCACAAAGGCAATGGTCTACTCATTTTCATTGTTTTTAGAGTACAAAAGCATTGATTATAATTCTAGTCTATGCTCTATGTGCCCTTCTACTTGCCTCTTGTTTGACTCCTCTAACAACTCAATTATTGATTTTGATGCATGACTAGCCAATAGACTCTCATGGCCAACATTTTATTTATTCTACTTGAGTTGTCTATTCATATCTTATTTCAACTCTTAGTCTACCTCTTTATGTCTTCATATTGTGCTTGGGATATCTAGATCTACCCATGTGTGTTCAACTTCCTCTTTTACCAATTACAATCTCTATCTTCATTTAAAGCATTGCTTTTGTGCTCTTGCCATGGTCATCATGTGCACTCATGCCACACTTTTTATGTGTGCGAGTATATGCTTCAACTCGATTATAATTTTGTTGATTATGAATCATCATGTATGTGCTACCTTTTTTACTATTGTGTGCTTCCTTTTGCACCTAAACTACACACCACACCTTCCTATCGTATTAGCTTGTACTCTTTTCAATTAGTGCTTCCATCTACTATGCTTTTCTTCTGTCACACACTTAGTTTTTCTATACTTATTTTATCATGATGGCCTATCCGAGAACTAAGAATGCTCCTACATCAAAGGATGACAAAAACACATGAATCAAGCTAGTTCTATCCCACTTAGCCACAATAACAATGGTGTTACTCTTTGCAATGATTGACAACACTAGGGTAAGTGTCATTATGCTCTTATCCTTTGGAGTGGTAATAGACATCCAAGGTCATTGTCTTTCAGATTCCATGCTTGGGTTCCTAGTGTAGTCTATGTAGACTATGTTTTGGATTGTATTGATTTTAAGAAATGGACTATATCAAATTTGATATTTAATTATATATTATTTATCTTAAAATTATATTATTATTATTAATATAAATATATTTATTAAAATTTAGTAAAAATCCTCACAACTTTTACTAATATATTAAAAAAAAAAATGTTAACATTTATGGACGTCAAACCAGAGGGTGAGGTGATATTAGCTTCAGAGGATTGTGAACTTTTTCTTTTGTCGGTGTACGCAGGTCAAAATTTGGGGTTAAATTATATGATAAATTGCAATATAACGAGAAACTCAAACCTGTGAGTATAAAAGTAAAGCAGCCGGGCCCAAAAGGCATGATAAAAGGCGCGGCGGGCATTCAACGACCACACCGCACGAGATTCGTACCCTGGATTCGCACTGCATGCAACCTTTGAATTCCTTATCTCTTCCCCGGTCATTTTTTAATAATTAAGGTTCGAGTCCCGAGCTTTCACTTCCACGACAATTCTCACCGAGACAAATGGGATATTCAACCCTCAAAAAAAAGAAAGAAAATGACTATCGTTTTCTTTAAAGAAGATTTTGGAAGAGAATGGAATCCATCCCTACTTTTGTTTGGAATCGCGTGCCTTTTGGTGGCGAGCCGGTCACACAGAGACCTTTTGGTAGCGAGCCGGTCACACAGAAACCCATTTCTCTCATGCTGTTGCTTCATACAATGAAGGGCCTGCTTACTTTTCCATCAGCATCTAACTATTGCATTGATGTGCCTGTACTATGGATTGATCTTAAACTTCTAATGGCAAAATTCCAAAACTCGCACAGTTTGATTTTATTGGCATATCGCTGACGCATTATTATGTACCGTAGATTGATCTTTAGCCAGCAAAATTCGAGAACTCGATCGAAGATTAAGCACAGGCATATCGCTGACGCATTACTAAAAAAACTGGAGGTTTTTATTTTAAAAAATATATTTTTTTTAATTCACAAATAAGAAGATTTATCAGAGTATGCGCAAGCATATGCTTTATCAGATTTATTTTTCTTATTTGGAAAGATGATTTATAGAAAATATATTATTTGGAAAGATGATTTATAGAAAATATATAATTTTATATGAGAATTTTTTTTTAAGGTGATTTATAGAAAATATATAATTTTAAATATAAGGTTGTTTGAAGAAACTGAAAATAGTTTTATTAAAAGTATGGAGATTCATATACCTTTGGCTTTTATTTTTAAGTCATGACTATGTAATATAACAATTGAGAATAATAGATAACTAACTCACTCCTAATAAGTGTTTCTCATTGTTTTATTAACTGGAAATATTTACATATCGAATGATTAAGTTAATTTACAAAGTTCAAATTGATAAATTTGAATTTACAAATTACACCTTGAAAGAAGTTCAATGCAAATTTACAAGGATTTCTTTGTTGAATTATACTTATGATAGTTGCTTTAAACCATTGCATTGCATTATTTTGGTTTAGAATAATGTTATGTAACTAAATTTTGTTAATTTTAAAAGAATAATTTAATTTGTTTTTTCAATTTAAAATAAAGAATTATTTTAAAAATATATATATTAAAACTTAGTGTTATCTTTTATTTATATTTATAAAGAGCTCAAATATCATTTTTTTTTCAAGTAATAAAAATATGTTTCAATTTGTAAAACTTTCATTAGATCCAATTAATATAAATTTAAATGATGTTTGTGAATTCACTTTCATAACTACTTTTCATAGGAAAGAAATTCATTCTTAATTCCTAGTTAATATCATAGTTAATAGCAACCAGTGGAACATTCTTAATTCCTAGTTAATATCCTAGTTAATAGCAACCAGTGAAATTAATGGCATTAGGTTGGAAAAGATGATAGTATTGAAATGAAAGTTAGTTATATAAATTTCAATTTTGATTCACCTATTATTAATCACCTTCTTAAACACAAGTTTTAATTTGCATCTTTTTATCTTAATTTTGATATTTTCTTTTACCTCCTCTCATTTGTGGATCTTTTGGTTTATGGTCATATTTCAAGTTGAGTAAATAGGCTCTTCTCTCATTTTCCAACATTATTTTCTTTTTCTCCTTTTACCTTTGTCATAGTTCAATCCTAGTAAATTTATCTCTTCTCCCATTTTCCAACATTTTTTCCTTTTTCTCTTCTTATTTTAATTTATTTTTTTTCAAGTTGATCCTCTAACATTTAATTATGTTTTTTTAAGATTCTCTTGTATCTCTTTTTATCTTTTTCAAGTTTTCTAACCATTTCCTCTTTCTTTTTTATTCATTAACTTTTCTTTTTCTTTTTTTAGTGTTAATAAATCTCCTCTACTTCCTAAACAACCTCTTATTGATGTTGTTGTACTTAACTCATTCTTCAACCTTTTTCCTTTTTCTTTTCTCCTTAATCTTTGAACTTCTTTTGATTCATTTCAATTTTCCTAATTTTATTGAATTAATTTTTCGTTTCTTAACTTCAACTTAATTTACAATTTTTTCTTACTTCAATGATATTTTAAAAAAAAAATTATTGATATAGAAAATTAAGATATTTATTTTATTTATTATTATTTTTAAATATATTTATATCTTATAATTTATAGTTAATTTTATATTTTAATTTTTTTAATTTATATATATATTTTTTAGTTTTATTTAACTTTATATTTTGATAGTCAAATCTTTTCATAAACAAAAAAACTCTCATACACCAATTTTATATTTACATTAAAATAACCTTAAAATTAAATTATTATTATTAATAATATCATTCTTTATTTTTATAATTTTATATTAAATATTAACTCAAAACTTTTTCAATATAAAAAAAATTGAAAAAAATATTATCCAAATTCTGTCCATACTGGAGACAAAATTCTCCTTTAGTAATTT
>JASDQU010099807.1:0-38441 GCA_032191745.1 Picea mariana
CTCTGTTTGGTCTAAGAATCATTTTAGTTCTGTTGTAGATCTACTGTTACAGAACTGCTGTCATATATTTAGAAAGTAATAATATCACTGTTTGGGATCTGAGTTTTGTCTCTCATTGTTTGAGTTAACTTAGAATTGTATTATTATCCTGTCTCTGCTGTATATTGACTTATGTGCTGTCCATACTTCAGATCTAAAGTATCTTTGCTTTGAAATTTTAAAAAGTGACTGCTGTTTTTATCTTACCCTAAAAATCTAACAATGTGACAATACTATTTAAAATTTAACTTTAAATTTACCCCTTAATAAAATACCAAAAACCCCAAACCAATCAAACAAGGGTAAGGAGGGTTTGCAAGGTGGCATTACTCATTCCTTCATATCACATGGTGAACCTATTACTTTATCATCACTGCATATGGGACTTATCCCTCTTGTGGTTATGTCCTTCCTCAAGGAAGGTCATGTACCATCAAGTACTTGATAGAGAATCAAGTAGCCCCAGGACTTTTCTTGGGGTCTTATCCACCAAGGTCAGAGACCAAGGATCAACCCATGTCATATGCATGGGTACCCTGGACTTTTCCAGGGGCCCTAGGCTTATCTAGGGGCTTTAACTGCTTGGTCATAGACCAAGAATCAATCCATGCCGTATGCATGGGTACCCTGGACTTTTCCAGGGGCCCTAGGCTTATCTAGGGGCTTTAACTGCTTGGTCATAGACCAAGAACCCCAGTCGTATACCGGGGGCCCTCGCAAGGGTCTTTTGCTGCTTGGTTATTCACCAAGAACCCCAATCGTATACTGGGGGCCCTCATAAGGGTCTTTTCCACCATGATACAAGACCATGGATTAACCCATGCCTCAGGCATGGGTACCCTGGACATTTCCAGGGGCCCTAGACATATCTAGGGGCTTTATCTGCTTAGTCTCAGACTAAGAACCCCAGTCAGATACTGGGGGCCCTAAGAAGGGTCTTTTGCCATGGCAGTGACTGTTTGGTCCCAGACCAAATACCCCAGGAGTGCACTGGGGGCCCTAGATCTCGTCTAGGGTCTTAGCCATCCTCCAGGAGAATGGCTCTCGCAGCTGCTTATAAATTTAACACATTGTTTGCCTCTCATATAGGCTAGTTTGCCCCCAACCTTTAACAAATTAAAATTAACTCCTAGATTACACCTAATAACTCACATAGTAAATAGGGTCTACCCCCCTTGGCCTCCCTTGGAGTAAGCCTAGACGGAAGAAGTTCAAGTTGAGGTGACAATGAGCTTGAACTTAGGCATTGTGCCTCCGAGGACACAATAAGTGGATTGAGACTTAGTCCACGTTTGCAAGTGTGTATAAGGATGGCAACAGTGCCTAGACCAGAGGGGAAGTCAGTGATTGATTCCAGGGAGCTATGCAAGATGAAGCATGTGGTTGATGAGAACATAGAGAAGTACAAGGCCAAATTTTTTGCACAAGGATTCTCCCACTTGACTATGACAAGACCTTTGCTCCAATTGTGCGGTACACTTCGATCAAGGTAATTATGTCTCTTGCATCTTATTCTGGTTCGTCCATATATCAAATGGATGTAAAGACAATGTTTCTAAATGGGAAGATAAAGGAGGAAGTGAACATCAATCGAGCTTAGGGGTTTGAGGTGCATGGGAGGGATACTCATGTATACAGGTTGAAGAAGGCCCTGCATGCGATGAAGCGAGCACCACGTGCTTGGTACTCATGGATTGATGACTAATTGTTGAATTTAAGCTTCACTAAACTGCTCTAGATCCTAACCTTACTATTTGTTTGATAAAACTGATATGTTTGTTTTGGTCTTGTATGTAGATGACCTAATCCTTACAGGTAGCAGTGAGAAGCTCATAGCATGGTGCAAGGAGAAGTTGGCCTCCAAATTTGAAATGAAGGACGTAGGCCTTATGCACTATTTTCAATGTCCAGAGGTGTAGCATGGTGCATGAGAAGTCTTCTTTAGGCAAGGGAAGTACACAATGGAGATTCTGAAATGGTTTCAAATGTTGGATTGCAAGCCCTTGGCAACTCCCATGGTTCCAAATATGAAGTTGTCAGATTCAGATTTGGTGGATCCTTTGGTGTATGGGCAGTTGATTGGGTCCCTTATGTATTTGGTGAATACTCGTCCCGATATTTGCATTGCAGTGAACACATTGAGCCAGTTGGTGGTTGAGCTGAGGTAGATTCATTGGACAGCTACGAAGCACATTTTCAGATACTTGAAGAGCACAGTTCACTATTGTTTGAAGTATGTTGGAGATGGAGATTTGGTGTTGCATGGTTTTGTGGATTCTCACTAGGCAGATGATGTCAGTGCTAGGAAAAGCACTTCACGGTTTTGTTTCAGCTTGGGGTCATGTATGATATTCCTGTTCATCAAGAAGCAGGCAGATATGGCATTGAGTTCAGCAGAGGCAGAGTACATGGCAACTTCTTCTGCTAGTTGCGAGGCCATATGGCTCCACAAGTTGATAGTAGAAATGGACACTCAAACGTTGGAGCCTACAGTTGTGTAATGTGACAGTCAGAGTTGCGTCAAGCTCTCTAAGATTCCAGTGTTTCATGATCTCTCCAGAGTCCAAACACATAGATATCAAGTACCATTTCCTAGGGGACAAAGTTAAAAGGAAGCAGTTGTCTTGGAGTATGCTCCTTCAAAATTTCAGGTTGTAGACATATTGACAAAGCCCCTGGCAAAGGGGTCGTTTGGGATGTTGATGGAAAGACTTGGGTTGGTAGAGAACACTTTTCTACCAAAGAGGGAGTGTTACCTGGATTACCTCTAGCAGCATGATGCTCCAAAAGTCTTCTCAGAAACAGGGCGACCAGCAGAGCAGCTCACCTCAGGATCTGTGTGCAGCATTAGAGAGATTGAGGGAGGTCGCTGGGGTTATCTAGAGTGGAGTAAGTATGCATGCATTGTCTTTAGACAGTTTCCTGTCTTGCACTTTTCCAAATTTAGGTCTGTAATTTCCTGCTTTGTTTTTTTATTTTTTCCATACTTAGACCTTCTCTATTTTCAGTTAAAGTGGACGTAGCTCCAAGTGAGAGTGTGAGTTGGCTATTCTTGGAGGGCACAGATCCCCAGGAGATCTCGCACATGAGTTAGCATGCAGTTCACTCCAGTGAAGTTCTATTCAAGGCGGTCTTATCTCATGCAGGGTGTTATATTCAAGGCATACTTATCCATGCATGACGTTGACCTAGAGTTAGGGTTTTGACTTTGCATGTGACTAGATTCAATGTATTTCCCTGGTCCCTTATTCTATTAAAGTTACAAGGGTGTCTCAGTGATGGGGTTGGAGAATTAGTGTGTTGAGCTACTGCTATAGTAATTTTCTATTTTTAATTAATCAACAGAGAGGTGATTGGTTGCTGCAATTTTGTACTTGCTGGCATAATTTTCAGTGTTGTGTTTGCAGATCTAGTTCTTCATTAGTTGCTGATTTAATAGTTGTTAATTTTCCTGCTATCTATGATTTATAAGAGACAGGTCTGCTTACCATGTACTGAAATTTTAACAGGAAGCAGCAACTCAAAACTTTCACGGAACATATGCTCTAATCTGTGGTTTATAGAGCCCACAGCAGCAGCACATCTAAACAAAAGTATAGACACTCCACAACTATTTGGGTGCAGGGATCATTTTAAGGATGGAAATTTATTTTAAAATGTAGAAACCTTGGCGAATATTACTAATTCTTCATATGCCAACTATAAATGTTTGGCGATATTTTTGTAAAAATATTCAAATTTCTAAGGATTTTATATAGTTTTTATAAAATTTTGGCGATTTTTAAAGTAAAATAATTTTATCCTATAGAATTTGGGCGAATCATTTTTAAAATAGCGAATCTCATTTTTGGAAAAACCATGGAAAATTAGCCCATGAGCAAAATTTAGCCCCTAAAATCATCCATGTTTGGGTGCTGTTAGGCTTTTCAGGATCTTTGGCAGGTATTAAAAATTAATGACCAGTAACTTTCAAATTAAATAAAAATAACCAATTGTTGAAGATTGAAATATTGTCAAATATTACAGAATTAGATATCATTTACTTACTTCAGTACCTAGGATGATACAGCACATAATCTATATACTAAATAAAACATCTATATCGATACATGAGATGTGACTGGAAATAATTATGTATTAGCATTATGATCCATTGTACAAGCTGAAGCCAACAGCTCACTTTAGGCTCACCTCTCCATCTGATCTCAGAACCACTGTATGATACTTTGCTGCAGAGACTGCAACAAGGCAATGGCCTTTCAAAGACTCGACGGCACGGGGAACATAATTCGATGCAGAATTGGAAGTGCCATAGCCAAGTTGACCTTCCCTGTTGCATCCCCATGTATAGACTTCTCCAGACTCAGTTACTGCTGCACTATGCTTATTAGCCGCTGCCACTGCAATGACTCTTGTCTTGAGAGAACTAACCCGGCGAGGTGTTGCTTGCGTATCAACTGAGGTATATCCAAGCTGACCCTCTGAAACAAGGAGAAGAAAACAAATAAACCATGACTATTCATCAACATGCAAATGAAAAGTCCTCCATTCTCTAGATCCACAAGTCCTCAAAAATGAATAAAAAATGTATGCAGAATAATAAAAATGAATAAAAATCCTTCTTACTAAATGTCAAAAGATATGCAGAAAATGGAAAATCAGAACATTTGAGTTTCTCAAGCACAAGATGATTTTAAAACAATTATTTTAACTCTTTATAGCTTGAATGAGCACTTCAGGAAATTATACCTAGCACATGCATATGCTACAAGCTGAGATAGAATATTTCAAATGTATATAACATAAATTCATGGTCCAGTAAGCTCAACAGAGACAAACAAACAAAAGTGTTAAGAGATAACTTTGTCTCATAATATAGGCAACATGGACCATCTTAATGAGAGAATCAAAGTCCAAATCTAGAATGTGATGTAACATACCACGGTTTGATCCCCAAGTAAACACCTCCCCTCCAACAGTTGCAACAATAGAATGGTGCTTTGCTGCACCAACTACTATAACACGCCGTTGTCCAAGTCCACTGAATACTTGACGAGGGGTAATCACAGCAGCTTGACCACTGAAATTTCACACTTCCAATCAAAAACTCAGCTTTTAAACATATAGCAAAAACTATTCATAAATAACTTGACAATGAAAAAACAATGAAAGTTCAAAAAAATGACTGTACTGTGCAATTTTTATTTGAATATAAAATGAAACTCAAGCCCAGAACATATCTAATTATGTAGTGCACTGCATATGCTGATCTATCAATTTACAGTAAGTTTGTTGCAATTGGTTTCCAAATAATTAAATGTTAAACTTGGCAGCCTCCTCATGCCTGGTGCAAATTGTTTGATCTGCTTTCATGCTGCAATGCAGTTTCTGTCCACTTGCTCCTGTCAAGTTATTTGCATTGACCATCTATACAATCTAAAACTGTCTCTGACTTTTTATTCTCTACTAATGTCAACTGCAGTTTCTCATTCATGGGGCAACACATATTGGATTCACGGGAGATGAAAGCCCGGAGGTAGATTATTAGTGACTTAGCATATTATGTTAGCTTTTTAGCTTGGGAGGTACTCCGCATGTTTTGTCTTGTATGCGGATGTTACCTTATGTTGACACTACTAGGCACTTAACTTTGTAATGGGTTTTTATAAAGCTGTAAAGTAGTTCTTTTATTAAAGTGACATTTTAATAAAGTGTACCTTCTAATATTAAAGTGACTTTATTTCATAAAGTGCACTTATGCAATAAAGTGAAATGTACTTTAATATTTTAAGTGATTTATTTTTGGAGGGAATGAATCATGGCCCTTGATCTTGTAAAGGCAAGATTAGATCTTGGCCTTCGGATTTAGGGTTGGGGAAGGTGAAAAGACACTTTGGAGGAAAAAGGTCATCTTCAGATTTTATAAAAAAAATGCATTGGGGAGTGTGCAAGACACGTTGAGAGGAGCAAGAGAGATTTTTGAGGAGAGCTTGGTGAGGAAAGTGAGCAGCAAGTTGGCACATTTCCCAAGAGAGCTAGGGCACAAATCCCAAGGAGACATTTTTTGTTTTGGAGTGCTGCTGGTTTTTATTTGTTGGGACAGACCATACTGTACGGATCCGTACATGCCATATAGCAGCAAATTCTGGAACGGAAATCAAGGCAAGGATTGACACTGTTTTCAAGGCAGCCTTGGGTGAATTTACTGTAGGAGGTCGGCCGTACAGAAGAAGGTACAGAAGCCTGTTGGTAGCACAAATTTCGAGGTGCTGTTTTCAGCAAATCCGTACAGATGTACGGACTGTGGCACGGAAGGCAGTTTTGTGGTGGGACAGTTTTGTGCTGTAAGTTGTCTTTCTTGGCTGGAAAATGTATTGTGGCTGCTAATAAATCTTTCCTAAAGCTAATAGAATCTCTCTCTCTCATTGGGTTTCCCCACATTGGGGTTTTCCCTGGCATTTGCCTAAATTTCTGAGTTTTTCATGGTTGGATGAATGTTGTTCATTGTGTTTATTCCGCTGCATAATTACTTACCAATGTGTATTTCTGCTTATGGTAATTTCTGAATGCGGGTTTTAGACATTTCAGAGTTCATGCAAAACAGTTATCTCTAGGTTGCTAGGTGTATGACAGAATATAAGCTTGCTGATTTTTCTCATTTAAATTTACATATTAGAGGATGAAAAACAAACAGAAATAGATAGCTTGCATGCCCTTTCACCAATATCTATATTACAAAAAAAAACATTCAAAATTAAAGGTAAACATCTAACACATCTCATACCTGTGAATATCAAAATCAGGGTGGCCTAGTCTACCTCCCCTCCCAAATCCCCAGGTGTACAATTCACCTAAGGCTGTCACAGCAACACTATGGAACTTTGCAGCAGCAATCTCCCTTAGAAGGAGACCTTGAAGTGCCTCCACCTTGTAAGGTAACTTCTGTATATCAGTATTTCCAGTTCCAAGTTGATAGTTGGCACCATTTCCCCAGCTGAAGAGATCTGTAGTTCCTATTAATAGATAAGGAACAAACATGAAAAAGTAATGTAGTGTTAATACTAAACATGGCTATATTACTTCTTGTTTATTCATGTGGAATTTAATTTTATATTTAAAGCAACACTTTTCTACAAGTCAAAAAGTTCCAACTCGCCATGTACTTGTCGAGAAATTCACTCAAGAGCCTACCTGCAATGTTTTCTTTAGAAACAACCAGCTGCACTGGACCAGAAAGCAGATCAATTGGTGTTTGAGCCTTAGAATCTTCTAATGTGAGAGAAGCACCAGATTCAATGAGCACTCCAGCCACTGCAAGATGCCCAAAATGTAGGGCCCTATGCAAACTACTCCACCCAGATTCTCCATCCTGAGGAACAACAGGGATAGAATGAAATTCATACCATTACAGTACACAACATTGAACAAACAACCACAAATGATGTAGAAAACAGATGTTTTCAAAATAAATGCCAGGTGATATTTACAAGAAGATAAACCTTTAAAAAGAACAGACGAAGAGCTTCTCCATCATAGACCACCAAGATTCAGAACTGTTTTTATCTTACTTTTGAATTGGCAAATTTCATATATGATACCTAGGAGTACCGAGTATAGTTCTTATAAATGACTTCAAGTATCCTAGATTCATGACAACGCAGAAACCATCCTTCCAACAAACTTATCTCAGAATAAAGATTTGTAAGGCACCGAAATAAGCACTGTGTAGTAACAATGGAAAAGTCCTGACAAAAACATCTATCAGCCAGGATTGGCCCAATGGAAGAGGTTTTATGCCCAATAACTTAAGAAGCCAGATGGAGATATGTAAGAGCATTGCTAGGACATCTGGTCATACATCGGGCTATTCTTATAGCTCATCAGAAGAAAAACAAAGACATTTAATACACAAATTGAAAATTCTTCTCATGCAAAACCTTCACAAAATCATGCATTTTGATAGTGCTGCCACAAAAACATCCTTATGGGTAACAGTTACTGGGGGGAGAGCACAATGACCGGAAAGGCTTGAAAGTTGAAAACAAGAAAGCTGATTATCACCTGAACAGATCGTAGTAATAGCAGCGGTTACGCTACAAGTATAATAGCCGAGGTTCAAAATGGCTGAATGTAAGAATTACAGTCCTGCACCCAAAGGGCTACAGGTTAAAACATTTTCACAAAATGGTTATCACTTCATCACCTGGACTCATTTGGAAATTAAAGGATTCACCTGGCACCTTAAAGGTAACCACCTGAGCACCTCAAGGTAGGCCTTGAACTTAATGCACCTTGAAATGAGTTCCATGTGACCATATTTTGAAGCATATCCCACCCCCGTGTTCTCTTAAAGGCATGCCAAATTTTGTACACGCAATGAGCTTGGGACTAAAGATGGGGAACATAGAGTTTCACAGCACTAGCCAATGTTCCATTCCCACTGGCTTTACCCAGCACCTCAAGGTAGTAGCTGTGGGGGCACCTGGAGGTAGGGGTCAAGCTTACGCCACATGAAGATTCTAAGTCTGAGGGCCTCTCCCATATATAAAGCCAGCCAACACAGGTCAGTGTAACAAAAGAATGTGAAGAGGGAATTATGTGACTCCCTGAACTTCCTGACCCTCACACCCCAAGAGAAGAGGTGGTTACAAAACTAGGCTAAACATAGCCTAAAGTGGTGCCCCCTACTTGCAGATGTAACTCCAACATTTAACGTGACACTTCACAAGAAATTTCTCCTCAATTAGTGCACCCTCCTAGCTGTCATAACCCCAAAGAAGGTGCCCTACCTGCTTTCGATAACTGCCCAGAATATGTTAGAAATAACACCCAAAGGAGGCACCCTGCCTGCTGTCATAAATGCTGACAAAATGTCTGAAATGACATCCTTAAAGACTGTGCCATGTTTTTTGTCCTAACTGCTGGGTAGAGCCCTAGAGTAACAGCTAAGGGTCCCCCCAGAATAGGAGAGTGTAACTCCCTCAATTAATTGCACCATGCTTGATGTGTAGCTTCCCTATATTAAATGCACTTCACCTCCATGAATAGTGTCTTCATAAGCAACTTACCATACTTGAGAATCTCTCCCAATGCAAGTGCACCCTACCTTCAGTCAAGCAACTACAGCTCAACTTTCTCAAGGTGAATGGAGAACCAGATCGGAGCAACCAGGTAAACTAACACTACCGAGGATTGACAATTTGCCTGACCAATTGAAAGGAGTATGTTTTTCCAAGTTGGGTCTTAAATCTGAATAACATCAAGTTTGGATCAGAGAAAAAGACACTTGGAAATCTTGCTTTTAAAAGCAAGCAAGGTTGTTCAAGTGGTTGGTGATGCTATTTGGGCTTACCAATGCAACAGCAACATTTATGAGACTCATGAATGAAGTTCTCAAGCCTTTATTGACTCCTTCATGGTTTTCTACCTAGATTATATTCCCATATACAACAAGAAATGGAAAGAGTATGTCAGCTATTTGAAGCATGTACTTGAGACACTTCAAGCAAACAAGCTGCAGCTTAATATGAAGAAAGAGAAGTTTGCCAAACAAGTGTTGTTGCACTTGTGGTTCATGATTGGAGGTGATCAATTGAATATAGACCATGTTATAGCGCAAGTTGTAGGTTGGGCAAAGCCCGACCCAACCATGGAACAAGTGCTACAACTTTGAGAATCCTACACCCAATGTCACCTCGATGTAGGTCCCGCACTTGGGGGGTGACTAAGGTCACTCCTGGGAGGCGATCCTGGAGACCCTAGGAAAGGATGAAGGAAAGTGTGAGGAGAAGTCCCTCGGAAGGTCAAGTGATGGAAGAAATGAATGATTGGGAATGATGAGTGGAGAGAGGTAAACAGATACCAACTGAAAAGATAGTTGTCGGTGCACCTATACCTGCCCGAAACATAAGAAAAATGCCTTGCAATGCTATGTGTTAGTGTGGATCAGCAAGTTAAGCTTGCTGTCCTTAATTTGCAGCAGTGGATGACAGTTATATCAGCAAAATGAAGCATCCAAATCAGCATATGAAGCACAAGATCAATTGGCAATATCATCAATGAATTTAGTAATCAATTGTCACTTGAACATGGCATTTTAAGACTGAATAAAAGCAAGTTGTTGTAAAATGATTTTCTGCAATGAATTATCAGCCTTATGGCTGTAGCATTCAATGACATGCAGCAGCTAAATCAACCATACAAAAGTTCCCAAAACTAGCTTGAACAGTGCACCCTAGTTAGTGAAATTAGCAGCTAAAAAATGGAGGAAAGTTAGGGGCTAGTTAGTGAGATATTAGCACCTAGGGTTAGTGATTTTCTGCAGCCTAATGGCTGTAGAAAACAAGTTAGTACAGCAATGAGAGTTTATGGAAGAATGGGGATGCCCTAAGGGAGGAAGAATCCCAAAGGCATCAAGATCACTATCCCAAAGAGAGAACCTTAAAACTTGAAAATTTCACGTTTCCCAAGGTATCAATTTATTTCTCCTATGCAATAAGTAGATGACTAGTGCCTTTAAAAATGGGTTAATGGAGTCAAGCAAAGAAAGAGCTAGAGGTACTACCTCGGACCTCCTTGGGGATGTAAACCCTCTTACTTCCCAAGGTAAGTATCTTTAGCTAGGGTTTGAGCTAAGAGAGTGTATGCCCTTATACTTCTCTTAGCAAACCCTTGTTAAACCAATAGAATGTAAGCATAAAATGGTGGAAACTATGGTGGGGGTGTATGCCCTTATACTTCACACCATGCTCTAGCAAAATAACTTTGACTTGAACAATGATGATAGCACAATGTAAAAAGCTTACCAATTCAAGGAAAAAGCTAAGACAAACCACCGTAAAAGCCAGAAAAAGCCTTCCAAGGCTAGCGCATCACTTCCATCAACCAAATATCCAAGACTTAGCCATAAACCAAAGCACAAGAGAATAGAAAGATCGAAGAGGGCCAAAAATTTCAGATAAGTCCTTCTCCACAAGGGAGAGTTATGATTTTAAAATGAAATCTCGTGATCTCTATTTATAAAAAAATTAGCCAGCATGGCTTGTCCACAAAATAAGAAGTAAAACACAAGATTAGGGATCAACAATCCTAATCTTGCTCCCTTAACACAATAGTATTAAACAATTCACTTAAAATTTCATCTTTTGCACAAATTCAACCCTAATTAAGGATGGTGTCACCCCTTTAGGGGACGTTTTTCCACTTTGAGGAGGTCGTTGGTGTTGGAGAAGGATGGAAGGGCCTCCCAAGGCCATGTGTCAAGCATCTAGATGATCTCTTCTTTGTGAAAACCCTCTTCTCCTCAAAATGTCCAAGTGCAAGTGAGTGGCACCTCACCACCAAGCCCAAACCCCCAATACCATGACGTCATGCTCAAAAGTAGGACGTTTTGCCCCTCCTGGGCAAATCGTTTGGTAGGTAATGGATAGGCTAGGTCATCCACATCATCATCAAGGCCGTCCAACTCATCTCTCTCTCATCTGGCATGCGGGCCCCTGGCATCCAAGATGTGAGCTTGTAGCCCCATGGAAGCCCAAGCTAGGCTTGTCAATAAACAAGCCATCTAAGCATGTGCATCAAGGACTACTATATCAAACAATTAACAACTCAAAGACATTATGTGACRTTGACCACCTATTTCAACTAGGGGTCAACGTCATGTACCATGAAGATATGTACCATGTGATACAACAAGTTTGAAGACTTTTGGCTCAGCAGGGCATTTCTGCCCCCAATTTTTGTAATCGGCATGTCCGCTCCCCTGCGTGGGATAATAATGTAATATGTTAGCATGGGTCATTTTTAGGTTAGTTACCTAGGACTTTATCATTAGGGAAGTCCTTTCATCAAGTGTTTTTTTCCTCAGGTAATTAATCTTGCCTACCAGGCAATTTTAATTATCCTTGAGTTTTTCACTCACGAAATCCTCTTAAGTGATGAAAGGCGTTCTAATGATCACGCCCAGTAGGTGACTAAGGTTTAGAAGTGTTGTATATGACCATGCTAGACATCTCCATTAAGTTTTGATAGGATTTTTTAATAATTAAAATTTCCAGAAATTGGGAAATTTTAATTATTTTTTATGTAAAATATAAAAATTTGGTCCTTGGGGATTTTGTATAAGAGTATGAGTACTCAAATCAAATGGCTCGTGACCCCCTACACCCTTGGACCAAGTTTCAGCTCAATTGGACAAGTTTTGCTAGGTCAATGTCCATGAGGATTCCAAGTCAGTCAGAAGATAGCATTTAATTGGCTAAGGTAAAATAGCCAAATTTTGTAAAAGTGACTAAAGTCAGAAAAAAAGGTGGGGAAATGCTTCCTAAAGTGTTTCCTGAAATTAGAAAAAGACTCTAGCATAAGAAAGAACCCCACCATGGCAAGTTCTAACATTTAAGTGAGTCTTCCTAAGGGGAAGTGTGCCCCCCCCTCTTCATGTGAGCATGTAAAACGTTTAAGCAAAGGGTGGGGAGGTCCCCACACCTTCGTGGACCCCCCTTCGACCATGGAGAGGTTGTCTAAACAGCTAATGGGGGTTCCCACCTCCTACACACTCATCCCTCTTTCCTAAAGTGCACCCCTCCCTCTTGTGGTGCACCCCCCTTGATGAGAGCCCCCTTTTGCATGGTTGTCACTTGTAGCACATGCAAGGGGGGTCTACCTTGCATTTCTCACTTAAAAGAGAGGCCTCCCCTCCACTTTTCATCATCTATTATCAGAGCAAGTCTATGCTGCCCAAATTTCTCCCATTCTTCTCTCTCTATCTCTCATTCTCTCATTGTAAATCTTGCTGCAAGTATTTGCAGCTCTGAATAATAAAGGAAGGTTTGGAGGATATCTTGTGTGCATTGGGAGTCTTCTTGATGTTGTTCGTGGCTCTTTTTTGAGGTGATATTGTTGCTTTACTTTTGTGTATTTCTTTCTTACATTGTCTTGACTTGGAGATCCAAGCAAAGTATTTTGCTTGGAAGAAATGATAGTAGTATTATTATTAATTTTGAGTTATTTTTATAGAATTTGGAAAGTATTTTGCAAGTTCTTTTAGATGCAGTCACCTTCTTGTTTGTTTGTAGCAAGTACTCACTTATTTGCAGGTCGCCATAGGTTTGGAGAAGTGAATTTTTCTATTATCATTTCTATAAATTTTGCCTCCAATATTTTTCTGTTATCATTTCTATCCTTCCCACTTACTTTAAAACAATTTTCTGATCTGAAATAGTCATTTAAAATCAAATTTTTTGTTCATATTTTTACTCTAAAAACAGAGATTAATAAGTTTTCTAGTGTTTTGCAGCATTTTCCAGCAAGCTTTGTTTGTTGTTTTGTGCAGATTCTCACCAAGTCAAGGGGAGGTGTTGCCCATTTTGGGCCTCAAAACACTCAAGAAAATCTCCTAAAGTTTGGGTACCAAACCCCCTTCCTTCTCTAGTCTTCTAAAGCATTGTAAGCAGCCCAAGAGACTCCTGGGCTTGCTTTTTCTTTCCTTAAGCTAAAAATTTGATATTGTAATTTAGCATTAGTTTTCACACACCTTGAATTGTGTTTGGCTCTGCCAACCTTGCAAAATCATGAAGACTAGAGTAGATTTAATTTTCAGTTTTTACATTTCATTATTTGCCCCACTTCTCCCATAAAGAAAAGGTTGTGTGGCTAAGTTAATTCTTTCATGTTAAGTTACTCTTTATTTTTCACCCACCTTGGCACAAAATCGGTAGTCTTGTCCTCCACATTGTGCCATTGTTGTGAGGTTGCAATTTATTTAATTCTTTTTCCCACCTTTGTCCCAGAGGAAAAGTTGTGTGGCTAGTATTGTTGTACTTTACTTTCAAGTTATTTCATTTAAGTTCATTGTGCCCACACCTTGCATTGTGCTTGGCTATGCCAACCTTGCAATATCGTGAAGGCTAGAATAATTTATTGCTTTGGAAAGTAATTGAAATTGTGCCCCGTATTCCCTCCCTTGCCACCTTGGTGGATCTTGGGTAACTAAGAAAGGGCAAAAGGACCAAGTGGCTAGACTAATTAGGCACCCAACTTTTATTGCTTCTAGCACCAAAAAGGGTGACTTGGGAGGCTACAAGGGGTTGAAGTCGGGGACGGCTTCACGGCACGACATATCCTCCTTGCTTGAGCGCCCAAGCATTCTAGGTTGACCTGTAGAGCTAGGGAAGGACCTTGTTTGTCCTTCTTCTTGAACACCCAGCAATCCTTTTGGTTGAAGGGATAAGAATTGGGGGTAGACACGTAGTTTAGGCTTGTATCTATCACACTTTAATCCCCCCTAACTCAAGAGAGACTTAAAATTTATTAAAATCAACCAACTACATTCACAACATTGCACTTCAAGTTTAGCTATTCAATTTCAGAGCAATCTTACTTTTCAAGTTGTGCAATTTAACTTTCAAAGCAATTTACTTTCCATGCGATTTCAATTTCAAGCTCTCTTTCATTGTGAATATTTACATGTATTGATGCAGCATTGTTTATTAGGTTGAAAGTATTCTTACATTTTGAAGTAGTTATTTAAAGTTTGAAGTCATTTCATTGTTAAAATCATTGTGTAAGTATTTCTTATTGTAGATATATTTGTAATTGTGTAAGTAAACTTTGGGTATATTTTAGGCACTAGTCTATTCATTGTATTGTAACGATAAGGTTTTGCTTGTCATTTAAAAATTGCATTTGCATTGTTTGCTTGTCATTGGGTGGGGTCTCCCTAATAAAAACCGAATTAACTCCTAGATCATTAATTAAAACTTAACATAGTTAAATAAGGTCTACCCCCCTTGGCTTCCCTAGGAGTGAGCCTAGACAGAAGAAGTCTGGATTGAGGTGACAGTGGGTCCAGAGTTAGGCTTGTGCCTCCAAGGACACACCAAGTGGGTTGGAGACTTCTCCACGCTGGTAGGTGTGTATAAGGACGGTAACAGGCCTTTAGCCCCTTCTTCCCATAGAATGCAGGACAACTCCTTCTTGGGTCAATACACCCTAAAATCCCAAGAGATAAAGAAACAGAGGGGGGAAAAGATGGAAAATGGTAAGTATGGTCGAGAATGGTAACATGGCTCATTAAGGGATCTCCCAGCAGCAATCCCATTCCCAAAGAAGACCACTTACTAGGGCGAAATGTCAACCACCAAGGTGAAGCAGGGCAAAAGGCATAATGTCCAAGCACATATCATGAAATCTAGAGCAATCTAAAATACAACATAATCAAATGCCTTAGGTATTGAAATGATGCTTACCATAATATGGAGCAAGGCCCATTGCCTTCCGGAAGCCAACTGGTGTGGTGGATGCCATCTGTAAACCTGTGACCATCTGTGGTGGTGAGTGGGTTTTCCATCTGTGCAAAGGGTACTGCTAGTCATGTAGCCTCTCGGCACTCCATATCTGCAACCTAAGGAACTCGAGACATCATCTCCTTAGTTATCCACAAAATGGGGATAACAAGACCAAGAAACATTTTGGTGGATTATGCCTTTGCTTTTGAATCAGAGTTTTGTTCCCTCTTTTGGAGTGAAAACCCAAGAAATTCAGGGCAAAAATTGTTGTTCTAAGAGTGCAAAAATTCCTTGTAAAAAAGAACATAATGATGTAAGCCTTGCATCTTATCAAGTTTCCAGTGATGAAGAGGATGAAAAAGACTCATGTTTGGATGAATAGTTGCACCACTTGAGTCATATGCAGAGTTCCATGAAGATGAAGCTGAAGAGCTGAGTTTACAAGTGGGATCATTGGTTCCTTCCAATGATGATGATAAAATTCAAAAGGAAAAGCAACAAATCAGCCATACAAAATTGAACCAGCAGGAGACTTTATTCTTGCATATCCTAGCCATGTGTCAAGTACAGATCGATGAGATACCATTTATGATGTCCCGTTCCCAAGAGTAGGCCAGCAGGGAGTGACTTAGTAGTCTGTGTTACCATAGACTATAGTCAGGCACAAACAGGGAACAAGATGGAGAAATAAGGAGGAATTGATGGCTAAACGATGAATTAAGCCAAAATACTTAGGAAAAGTCACTTAAGCTTAAGTCAACGAAGAATTAGAATGAAAAGGTGTTAAAGGGGGACTTAATTAATTAATCATTCAACTTAGGAGGAAAAGCGCCTAGCTTAAGTGAGGTCAATGGTGAATTAGATTGGGAAAGGTATAAAGGGAGGAATTTGACCTTATTCCTCATTATGCATTGTTATGATTTGATGTTGAGAGTTCCCAGAGGAGGAAGAGAGCCGACCTTACTGTTTTGTGGATTTCTGGAGGAAACCACCACCATTAATCGGTTTCGGTGTTGAGAGACACACCCTAGCCCATCGGAGATACCATCCAGGTATTTCACCGTACTTTTCAGGAGTATCCATTGCAGAGTGCACAGCTCAGCCAGTGAGGGCGCAAGTCAGTTTGAGGGTTTGGAGAGATGCACGAATCCGAGTCCATATTGCAGTTTCCTTCCAACCCATTTGAGATCCAGCCAGGGCACTTCTATTGAGCCATCTATNTTTCAGGAGTATCCATTGCAGAGTGCACAGCTCAGCCAGTGAGGGCGCAAGTCAGTTTGAGGGTTTGGAGAGATGCACGAATCCGGGTCCATATTGCAGTTTCCTTCCAACCCATTTGAGATCCAGCCAGGGCACTTCTATTGAGCCATCTATCGTCGAATTCTGACGGTGGAATCTTGCATATCGCCTCATCCAACCATTTAGGGCGCAGCACTTCCAGACAGACATTTGGGGTTGCATGCAGAGTATCAGAGCAGGTCCGAGCAATTCCTTCCGACCCAGTTCTGCATTTGGCGAGACGATCGTTTTGAGCCATATAGCATCAGATTTTGTTGGTGGAATCCTTTGGGGCGCATCCAGTGTCCCAGGAGGTGCGCAAACAACCCAAGGGTCCAGATCCAGTGCCTCAGAGACCAGATCCAAGATCCGGCACTCATCCATTTCAGTCTAGAGGCCAGGGCACTTCTATTGGAGCAAATTCCAACGCATTCTGACGGTCTATTCTTCCGGACGAGTTTTCCAGCTGGTAGCGGTTACCGTACTTCTCTGGAATCGCATATTTTGCCGATCTATCCGTGCATGCATCAGATCTGCTATCATCTTCTGATCACGAGTATTTTTATGCTATTTGCTTGTATTCCAGTGATGATCCATGAGATCTAGCTGACGTTTTTATTCTATATTTCCAATAGGCTATTGTATTTCCATGTTTGAACCGTATAATACATGATATTGGACTGTTGATGTTCTTACTTCTACATGCGTCCTTTATATGTTGTTAAAACCATAAATAAGCAACATGCACATGCAATAACCATCAAGATCTCAAACATATAACTGAAACGCATCCAGAAACCCCCAGTGTATCAGATCTGCAAGACAGAACAATAGATCAGTAGCAAATATCTTGATCAGCGGGATCAGGGATATTTCACCATTGCAGCAAGGGGAGCAACTTTTGGTTTAGCTAGAAGATGATCTTCCTTACTACAATTTGCCCATGATCCCACATTCAGATTTTATTCTTCAAGGAAATCTTCTGACAGATCATTGCTTGGATATCTGGATTACTCATGATCCAATGGAGCTAAGGATGATGGAGGTGTTTTTGGAGGTAGATTTGAAGAGTTTTGGCCCTTCTACTTTCTTATTGATCACTAGTGAGGTACCACGTTCCAAGTTTATCCACAAACTTAATTGATTTCTTGAGCAACAAGCACATGAATTCATATTTCCGTCTTAGGAGACTTCATGATTGGTTGCACTGGAGGGTTGACTATGTTGATCTTTCTCATATCATCGATCACTTGGCTACATGGTTACATTGGTCATTCAAGTAGGTTGACTGATCATGGCAGCTTTGACAAACTTCCAGAATAAGAGTTTTGGGGCTCCAGTAAAGAAAGAAAGGCAGAAAAATTGAACAAAAAAGAAAGAGAAAAAGAGGTAAATTTTTAGGTTTTTGAGGATAGTTACAACCCTTCCTTATTGTCTTTCCCTCGGTTTTTTTTGCCTAGTTCACTACTGTCCATTTTCAGATTACAGTTTGCTGTTTTTTTTGTCTTAAGTCAACCTGTAGGATGCTTTATTTAGCTGATTTCATTTATATACTACTGCTGTCATGTTCAATATGCAGTTTTGTTGTTTCTCCTTACCACCCATAGTTTTGTTGTTTCTGATTTCATTTATATACTACTGCTGTCATGTTCAGCACATAGTTTTGTTTACTGCATAATAAATACCACGCATATGTGCTGGTTTGTTATTTCCCTTATTGTTATTCAAGTTCAGCTTAAAGTTTGTTATTTGTTGAGTCAAAACCTAGAGTGTATGTCATCAGTACAGTTAGCATTGCCTTGATGCTCAATCTATGTCAAGCTTGGACGAGGAGCAAATTCTTTCCACTATGTGAGTACAAAGTCTGGTAGGTGGGTAGTGTTGAAGAGACAATAGGATGACTCGAGTCACCTGGTGGTTTAGTCTCTTCATTTATCGCATCAAGCCATCTTTCTTGGTCAGTCAGCTCCTCATCCAACCTTAGGGATATGGTGCCCTTTTGATGTACTTCCTGGTTTGTACTTTGTGCTAAGGGAAAGGTTTTCATCATTGCCTTCCTCTTAGCAATTCATTCCTCATCGACTCCGTCACATCATCTGAGGAGTGATCCAGAAGATAGAGCACCTTAACCGTAGTTAGCCTCATTGGCAATTGTCTCGCATTCAACAAGACTTATCATCGTTGGGTATTGATTGGATGAGTTTGGTCAGTGTTCAATTGCAGATCATTCTTCACACAAGCAGGCTATGCTAGTACCTTAGGGCCCATTAGCCTCATTGGTGGGTTCCTTCGAGCCTGGCCAGTGTCTTCCTTATTGACATCTGACCAAGTGACTTTCTCTCATTTGTCGACTTTAGTTCATTTTCCAGTGGGAGGAGCATACATGTTAGGTGGGTTGCAGGTTGCAGTTGCAATTGGGAATGTATGGTTGGGTCCTCGTTATATTAGATCAATTGAGGCACCAAGCACTCCATTGCCTAGTGGATAGGCACAGTAGTCTACAGGTCGGATTTTCCAAAGATCGGTTACTTATAGTTGTAGAGCACAGAGATCCTAAGGTTCTCAACATCCTACAGAGGGATCCCGTCCCCTTGGGCCTCCATTGTTCACCCCTAGATTTGCTTGTGCAAATGGAGGGTTAAGATCCATCTAGCTTTCATCACGCTGGTATTCAGTGATAGGCGCATCATGTTTCACAATGGTCAAAGTACATTTAAGATGCATGTACACCAATTTTGGGGAAAATTGCTATTTTTAGCAGTTTTCCTATTTTCTAGGAGCCAGAGATTAGAGGTCTACAGGTTAAAGGTGATCAATATTTTGGACCCTTGCAAGCTCACGTTACCAATGAGCTTTTTCTCAATGACATGTGAGATACTGCTTTTTAGCAGTTAGGGTTTCAGGGCTCGTATGACAATTCTGAGCATAGATTTGGATTCCTTGCAAAAAATAGAGTTTGATGAGACCAATTTCAATTACGTGCAAGACACTGTTATTTTTAGCAGTGCCCGTTTTTAGGCATGCTATAGTTAGCAACAGTCTCATGGCAATTCCCTTCATTTTCCATCTTTCCTATTTTTTTGGACTCGGACTACTAATTTTGGCATGGCTATATTTAGCAATACTATTTTTGGCAAGAGCGGGTTCTAGATTCCTGGTTCAAGTGAGCAGTCATGAATGGGTTCAAATCGAGCAAGTGGAAGTATTTCAGTGTGACACGTGGCATCCATTGGGAGGGTTCTCTCATGAAGCAAACCCTAGGTCAAATCGATATTGAGCTTATCCAAGTCCCAAACACTAGTTTGACCCCCTTTAGAATTTTGTGGCAGTTTGTTAAGTTTGTCTAGTCAAATCTATATCCTATCCTCATGACTTCAATTCTAAATTTGCCAATGGATGACCCTTTACCAAATTTGGAACCTATGTCACCTTGCTAAACTTGGCTAACCAGAAATCTAAATTCGATTTGCTATCTTTGGTCAACTAAAACCTTGGTACTTTTGCTATCTTTGACCAATTCGACCTCTTCATCCAGTTTGCGCATGAGTTAGATTTAAAACCCTAATCTGATGTGTTATTCTTCGGTGGCATGTGTGATGATGCTAAGTTTATCAAGCTCAAAACCCTAATTCGCCTTGATGCTAACTTCAATGGGTTATTTTTCGCTGAGACTCTTGCATGTGATAGTTCAACTTTCTAATTTGGGTTAACAAACAAAGAATTGGGTTCACACATGCCATTCACTCATCAGTTGGAATGCTTGCATGGCTAGGCCATCCAAGTTTAGAGTTTTTGAGACCCTATTAATACAGAGTGAAGAGGACAGAACCACAGAGAGTTATTCCAATGAGTAGCCAACCTCCTCTTCCATCTTTTCTTTCTTTCATTGCTGCCTACATGGTGCAGTGCTTACAATCCATCCAGTCTTGTATTTTTTCTCGATGATGCAGACAATCTTTTGACTAATATAGTGATAAAGTTTGATTATGTAGTTTCTTTACAGGTCTTCGAATTCGGTGGTTGAATAGTTTTGCTTTGTTGCAGTGGTGTGGGTGGCCTAAGTACCTTTACTTTGAGTTTTTGATAACTTAAAGCACATGCCCATCTTCTTTTCTTTTTCTGTATTTAGCTATTGTGAATTGGAATCTCTCATATTGTGTAATTCTAAGTTTTCATGCGTCCTTGGTTGCTTACACGCATATCAAGGACAACTATTTTGTTTACTGATCATCCATACACACAGTTTTTCTAAGTGATTGACAGCGCATGAACACTAGGGATGCCCCCTGTGACTAGAGAAACACCAGTTCAAATGGAGGAATAATTAGCAGTGACCTTGGGCGAATTACTCATAGTTGTTTCTTAGGTTTGCACATAGTAGATCTAAGAGATAACAAATTGTTGTCGTTGTCGGGGACATCGTCAATCCTCAGATGCTACAACAATAGTGCTGAGTTTTTATTTATTAATTTACTTTATTTTGACTCACTTGACGACTCCATTGATGTAGGATTGGGTCATATTGGATAACAAATGGAAATCTCCAAGATTCAATCATACATAACGCATAGTTTTGAGCCTTAGCGAACCTGAACATCTATTCTGGAACAGAAGGGTGGATCACTACATAACAACGTCCCTTGGCAACTCCATTGCAGAAAGATAATGATTGATCATGTATGTTGAATACTACGCTTCGGGGGAGTGCACCCCCCCCCCCAATGCTTTGCTCCCGACGCTTGAGAGCCAGCATGTTCTCAGCATGTTCTACTTGGTTGGCATTCAGACATTTTTTCCTAGAGTTAGCTTCGTGTGAGCCAGGGTTGGTTCCAGCATGAGAACATGTATATGGTTGGTTTAGTGGTGTTCCTTGCTTCAGAGACAGAAGTTTGCACAGGTCTCCATGGATAGAGAGAGATGTCTATTTTTAGCATATTCCTACTTTTTAGGAGACAAAGATCGGAGGTTCGCATGGCAGTTTTGATCACATATTCAGAGTCCTTGCGAGCTCATGATTCCAATGAGCCTTTTCTGGATGACATGCGAGTAGTTTACTATTTCTGGCAGTTGGAGTTCCAAGCCTTAGATGATGATTTTGATCACATATTCGGATTCCCCACTGAAAAATCGACTATGATGAGTATATTTTCATTGACATGCAATGAGTTTCTATTTTTAACAGTGTCTTATTGTTTTGTTTTTCTTGTAGGATGGAGTTTCTCTTGTAGGATGGAGTTTCTCTTCTCCCCATATCGGTGATTCAAGATGTAACCTTGGTCCCATTAATCGACTTTGGTCATGAGTGGACATTATTATGATTTCTTTCTTTTTTTTATTCCCTCTAAAAAACAAATTCTTTCTATGCATTATACTATTTTACATAGATTCCTTGTTTTTCACTTTGTTTTTTTTTAAGGAAACCCACATTTGTGAACGGCATCCCTAGAAAACCAATCGACATAAACTAGTGTGCCCCACCCAAGGGGGATTCGAATCAAGCACTTGGTGGCATAGAACTAGCCAAATGTCCAACAACATTGGCCACAACCAGTGGAACAAAACCCTTGGGATAAAAAATATTGTTTGTAACAAGGTCATGTTTGCTCAACCATATTGGGACATCATCCATGCCAAGCTTGGGTCCCACGATCACAAATCATGGGGGTATACCCCTTACATGCACCTTGCATGTGTTCTTGGACGGGTTTAAAGATCCCACCCCCCACTTTGTTAGAATATTGTGCTCATTTACCATAGACAATGCTACACCATTGTCACCCAACCATAGGCACAAAGCCACCCCCGAGCACCTTAACCTTTGCTAGTTAGAATGATTCCGGCAAGCCACACTAGAACCAACAGATAAACCAAGAGAACGCACCTTCTCCAAGGTAACGCACAAGTAAGAGTACCAAAAAGGTTGAACAACAGTGTGTTGCACCACTGCAGTTGTTGTTGCTCCTCTTCAAGACTTGCGCACTACTTATGTTGCTACTGCACTTCTAAGATATGCGCACCAACTAAGTGAGTGTGTGTTTTTCCAAATGAGCTAAAGCGCCTTCTATTTATACTAATACGGCCAGGTGAACAGGTGTCTCTTCAAGCAGGGTCGACCTGTCCTTTTCTACATATAATACTTCAATATCACTTATTCTACCTAGCCGACTTGTCTTCTAGGGTTTTCACACGTCTGTTTAGGTTTTCTCTTGCTTTCGAAATATTCTATTCTAGTCAAAGGTTTATCCATGGAGGTTAATACCTCCCGCAGCTACCAAAACATCAACACTCCCTCTTAGCTAGGGAGGTATTTAACCATGATGTTCCCTTCTGGTCTTCATAGCCTTGCTCACTATGCCATGATCCTCTCATCGTGGTTACGCAGACCATGCTATTGGTAGCATCATTACGTCACACATGGCTACACCCATGTAGACCTGTCAATCTCGTCTAGGGGCCACAACCCGCTAGAGAACACTAGAGCTACACCTCGTAGTGTGTGTCACCATCATCGTCATGGGCCACACCCGCATCACGTGCTCAACCATGGTTACACCCATGTCGTGAGTATCATCATTACTATCATCACTATCCATCCATCTCACATGGCATGGGCAAGACCTACATGGTCTTGTAGATCGTTAGCATCACCAGAGCTACACAGGCTATCTCATGATCACCCAGATCATATTACAAGCAACACCATCACAACCATACAGGTTCTCAACTATGCCACTAGCGTACCACACTGTCTCACTAGTGTAGCAACAACTTGGCATACCATACCATCTCACTGGAGTAGCCTACAGCTCGGCATAAAGCCTACAACTCGGCATGAAGCCTACAACTCGGTACAAGGCCTACAACTCGACATGAAGCCTACAACTCGATACAAGGCCTACAACTCGACACGAAGCCTACAACTCGGCATTGTTATCCCCCATTTTACGGATAACAAAGGAGATTATGTCTCGAAGCCCACAGGTCCTAGACATGGAGTACCGAGAGCCAAATCGACTTGAGCATGGACCTGGAGGGCCCATCTTTTCTTCCTTTCAACGCCTCCACTTTGTCAGCAGCAGCAACATCCATCACCTTGGCCTGGTCCTGTAGCAGAGATGGATCTTGCTCCATGAGGTAATGAGTCTAGGTATCATGGTATGTGTCACTCTCATCCTCAAAACCTTTGAATATGTGCATCTAGTTCTTTTTGTTTCTAACGGGTGCTTGGATCTTATACTTATTCACTTGACCATGTCTGGGGGGAATGACAAGATGCCCTAGTAAACCTGTGCCCATAGGTTTTGAGTTGCCACTAGGGGGATTCATGAAAAGTCATCGTCCGCTCCCATCATACTTACCACTTTCCATCTTACATCCCGCTCATCCATCCCATTACATTGGTCCAGCCAATGGGTTGGCCAATCATTTAAGGGTTGCACCTTGCCTTGTGGGAAGAAGGGGCTAAAGGCCCAGAAGGTAAAAGCAACTGGCAAAAGATAAAATCCTAAAAAGTAAAACCTCGAGATGCTTCGCTCAGGGATCCCCGAGAAAGCAGTAAAAAGCTTCTCAGCAAGAAACAAGAAGGACCCATAAAAATAATAAAACAAGACCTAGTCAGAGGATAGGGGGTCTCATCACGAGCCAGCCTATTAGGTTCATGGGCATCTAGCGATATGACAATACTAGCAGCTGGTTACCACGCCGGGGTAGTTGCTCTTGGTGGCATAGCCAAGAGAAAGGGGGTCTCATCACGAGCCAGCCTTCTCATTTCCGTGAAAGTGCTTGTGGGTAACATTGCCACCACTGGTCACCACGCCAGGGCAGTGTCCCCTGTTTAGCTTCTTGAAAGAAAAAACAATAAAGAATAAAAGGCATAAATGGGCTTGGAAACATTTGCATCCAAGACAGGTGCAGCGCGCCTTCTACAAAGGCACCCACAGGTAAACCTTGCATTTCCCTGTTATCAATGCACCCCTTGTCAGAACATCTCTTATCCACCTCATCCATTAACATGACTTGGATTTGATCTCTTCCGGAAACATCCCACATTCAGTGGACACTAGCCCAATAGGACGCCCTGTCACTTCCTCCAAACTTGCCTTGCAGATCTGTATAATGTCTTTGAGCACTTGACTGAGTAAAAGAGGTTTTATGCACATGTTTAATAAAATTGATGATTGGATGTGATTGACATTGCTATTATCCCTGTGACTTATGAGCCCAGGGAGGGCATATATGTTGATGTGCAAGATCATACCTAACGGACAGGTACACGTGAGGAGATGATTAGTTCGAACCTCCATGGGGCTAAAGAGCCCACCAGATGGATGTTGAAACCCCACCAGGGGGCAGAGACAGGACAGAGGGGTTTGCACCGGAGAAGAGGAGGACGTTCCACAGAGGCACCTTAGCAGAGCCTTACCCAGGGGGTTTGTGCCCTCTCCACTGGAACGTTGGCCTTGGAAGGCCCATGACGTCACCCAGGATGCCTATGATGTCATCAGCATTGTGGACGTTTTAGGGAGGCAGTTATGGCAGTTATGGCACGTGTGGCAGCTTGGAGAAGCCCAAGGAGGGCTAACGTTTTGCTCCAGGAGACCAATGATGCCCTAAAAAGGGCTAACATCACCCTAGAAAGGGCATGACGTCTTTACTTTTGCTTGATTAGGGTTTAATTTATGACATTTAATGTAAAACAATATTATTTGGTATTTTGGCCTTGTCAACCTTTTGGTGACCTAAATTTTATCAAGGTCACTTGCTATTGTATAAATAGAGAGCTAAAACTCTCTAATTTTCATCATCTTTCACTCACCACTTGGTGAGGTCTGAAATTTGCGCCCTCTTCTGGGGTTTTGGCTGAAATTTTGATGCGCACTTGTTGAAGGAGGATTTTTCTTGGCTATTTTGGCATTTTCTTGGTGGAAGGTTTACAACTAAGGTTTGGCTATATGAATGCTTGGTGGATGTAAGTGAATTTCTGCAAGACTTCTTTATTGAATGGTTATGGTATTTTTACTTGCATTTTGTTATTATAATTTGTTGGATTAAACCCTAGGGGACAAGCACATGTTGGTGTCCTTGTTTCATGTCCCTACTAAGTTATGCTAGGAGCCATTTATTTCGATGAAGATTCATGTTAGAGCCTTGCCATAGCAACACTCTACCATCCACTCTTCAAAGCTAGCCGTTTGTATCTTGTCATTGAGCTAAAGAAGGAGGAAAACGCACTAAGGACTAGGGTTTCTACACTTTAGTGAGCCGTTTTCCCCTAGGGTTTGATTGATGAAGCCTTGCCTTAGCAACACTTCATCATCTAACTCTCTTGTCTTTAGCCCTATCATTTATTACTCAAGCTRGCCGTTTAAATTTGTCTTTTGAGCTAGAGAAGGAGGAAGACGCACTAAGGCCTAGGCTTACTACACCTTAGTGAGTYGTCTCCCCTAGGGTTTGATTTGTTGAAGCCTTTCCTTAGCAACACTTCAACATCAAACCCTCTTGTCTCTAGCCCTATCACTATCATTTCAGCCCTTCAATTTTTGCAATGATTTTGATTCCATTTACCCTAATAGCGCACTGATCTAGACCTTCTATGTTGAGTACCTTGATCATACACACATCCAATACTTTGAACAACTACTAACCCTTCTAACCCTATCTTAGACTAATATTTATTAACCCTATTGCTGTCGTCATCTATTTTGTGTTATAAACATATCCATGCAGCATTTATTGTGTCTTTTAAGCAATTGAAAGATTGGCTAAGGCGTTTCTTCTAGTATTGATATTGTTACATTGATTGCCAGTGCTCATTAGCATTTATTGTGAAGTGATATATATTATAATCATTGCTATTGTACATCGTTGACTTGCTTCATCAATATTGTCTATCAATTGCTTTATATCAAAAGTCCTTGATTATATGAAGTACTAACCAAGCAAGTGATCTTGCACATGTATAGTTTTCTTGTTGCTTTGTCTCAGGCAGGTACACTTTTTGTTACTATTTCCGGTTATCTTTACTCTTATTGGTTGATTAGTCAAACTTTCTGATCGGTGGTGACTTGTGAGGGGGGAAAACTTTCTACTTAACCATAAGCCTTTGCCTTCTCAAAACCTCAGGTCACCGAGGACGTCTCCCCTGGGCCTACCACCCTAAACAGAAAGAGTTATCCTATTGAGGTGACAGTGGTAGGATAGTCTCAGTTTCGCCAGTTTTCCTTTCTTCCATCCATCTTTTACTCCAATGACAAACTGTGCGATAACATTTTGGCGCCGTTGTCGAGGAACACTGAGTCAATTGTCCTTTAAAGACGACACTTTTTTGGTAAGCCTTTCCTCAAAGAATTTTTATCTTACAAAGCTTACCTAGCGACTCCACTAAGGCTGATTCCCTTATTTCTTTGATAATTTCAAGAAAATTATCTGGCAACTCCACTGATGACGAAGCCAACTATGACTTCTCAATGGGATCCGGGAAACTACAAGCCTTTAGACATGAGTAAAATCCCGGGATACCCTCGACAAATGCCCCCGAAGTACGAAAGGTGGCTCCCTAGATTCACTGGTAGTGATGGGGAAAGAGCTGACCATCATATGGATGATTTTTTTTCTTACTTTCAACTCCATCCTATTAGTGATGATGCCGAAGATGTAGTGATGAAACTTTTCTCCGCCACTCTTCACGGGAATGCCAGAAAATGGTATGACAATCTCCCTGATGCTAGCATCACAACTATGGGACAATTGGAAGAAACCTTTCTCAAAAAATGGGGTATTCAGTTGGAAGACATCTAAGTATTACTAAAAAGACTCGAGGATATAAAGCAAACTAAGAATGAAACTCTCAGAGACTTCCAGGGTAGGTTTGAGAACACACAATATCAGATTCCTAAAAGCCATCGTCCTGAAGATGAGTACATTATCCATCTCTATACCCATGCACTTTTGGTGCATCTAGGTTTTCCCCTCAGTAAAAGGGGCCCAAGGACGCTCAATGAAGCTCACAGCATGGCTGTAAGAATTGAGCAAAATATCTCCTTATCCGAGATAAGATACCTCTTTACCTCGGGTACTCTTAATATGGAAAGTTTGGTTGCCCTTGAGAACTTTATTGTTGATTTCTAAGAAGAAGGGGAACAAACCATGGATCAACATAGGACTGCTGAAGACACAGTTGAGGAGCTGGAACCTAAGCAAAATGATGAAGTATCAACCTGTGCTCCTCCCTCTGATGAAGCCGTCCACGAGCCTTTTCCCCCTGCACAACAAAAAGACGATGAGGTTAGTTACTTTCCTTTTCAGGATTCCGATGACACCTTGTTCCATGATTCAGAAAGTGGAGGAGAAATGGAATCCTCGAACGAAGTAGGTATTCCTTGCTGCACATTTGAAGACGAAGGGGCAATTCATGAGGATGAAACAATGATGCATGTTGAAAACACCCAAGTCCTCAAAGCTCCTGCACAAGAAGAAACAGTAAGTTACCCTCCTCTCCAAGATTTTGATGATTCTATGCTTTATGATTTGGGAAATGAGGAGGAGATGGATGAGCCCTTGGATATTTTGAGACCTTCATGTTATGATACAGATAGAGACATGGTCGATAATATTGATGAGTTCATACATGTCGGAAAACATATATGGGATGTAGTTGGTTTTAGTATGGACCCCATTTACGACATTGAGAATCATTTCCAAGTGTTGCCTTCACAGTTATCACTACAAGATACTTTTGATTTTGACCAGTGGCAACAAGGAGATGATATATTTACCCATACTTTTCAAACACCCAAGGATGACCTAGTACCTTGTTTTCCTGATGATTTTCAGTCTTACCTTGAGGGTTTTGATGAGTACTCCTCTGAGCACTTGGATTCTTTCCATAAAGAAGATTATCAACCACCACTATGCTCAGGTCTTGATAGGAGTAAGGACATTGTTTGCTTGAAGGAGGATCCTTGTGACAATTTTCTCCAACCACCTCCGATTACTTTACTTTGTTGTGTCTCTAGAGGTGTAGTTGGGAGTTATGTCTTTTGAGTTGAGTTTCCTCTGGGGCAAACCCTTGAGTCCAAGGGTTGGTTGAATACTTCAAGAATAAGTCTGTCATCTCAGCTTTTCAACTTTCCCTTAGGATTTTGCCAATCATTTACTAGATCCTTGTCAATCCCTTCCAGGGTTTCAAATCATGAGGACGTCTTAGGTAGCCAGCTTTCAAACCTTATGCGTTAGTTTTCTGAACCTTTGACTTTTCACGATCCCTTCCTGAAGTGGATTGAGCACTTTCCTCAGAGATTGACTTGGCATGATTTTATCCCTCCCACCCGCCTCCATGAGTTAGACCTTATGATTTTCAATGATACGATATATTCTCTAACCAATGTTATTTTTGTGCTTAACTTATCATTGTTTTGGTTTATGATGAAGCACAAAGGCAGGTATTGTGGGACATTGTTGGATTGGTTTCATTGGTCGTTTGACTACACCTAACATCCAGCCAACAGCTAAGTAGGCATTTGCATTCACTGTATATACCATCTGCATTGCATACTAGAGTAGTTTTCTTTCACATTTGTACATATGTTTGCTTTCAGTTTTATATGTGAGTTGGGTTGATATCACCAACCCAAATGATTACTAATAGTTTCTATTGAGATCAAGCAGGTTACAGGTTATGCCAGAAATGGTGAGGTTCTCATGCGCTCTACGGTGAGCACATGTCCCCGATTTGGAGCCAGATGTTATCCCCCATTTTAGGGATAACTAAGGAGATTGTGTCTCGAGGCCCACAGGTCCTAGACATGGTGTACCGAGAGCCAAATCGACTTGAGCATGGCCCTGGAGGGCCCATCTTTTCTTCCTTTCAACGCCTCCACTTTGTCAGCAGCAACAGCATCCATCACCTCGGCCTAGTCCTATAGCTAACATGGATCTTGCTCCATGAGGTAATGAGTCTGGGTATCATGGTATGTGTCACTCTCATCCTCAAAACCTTTGAATATGTGCATCTAGTTCTTTTTGTTTCTAACGGGTGCTTGGATCTTATACTTATCCACTTGACCATGTCTGCGGGGAATGATAAGATGCCCTAGTAAGCTTGTGCCCATAGGTTTTGAGTTGCCACTAGGGGGATTCATGAAAAGTCGTCGTCCGCTCTCGTCATACTTACAACTTTCCATCTTACTTCCCGCTCATCCATCCCATTACATTGGTCCGGGCAATGGGTTGGCCAATCATTTAAGGGTTGCACCTTGCCTTGTGGGAAGAAGGGGCTAAAGGCCCAGAAGGTAAAAGCATCTGGAAAAAGATAAAATCCTAAAAAGTAAAACCTCGAGATGCTTCGCCTAGGGATCCCCGAGAAAGCAATAAAAAGCTTCTCAGCAAGACACAAGAGGGACCCATACAAATAATAAAACAAGACCTAGTCAGAGGATAGGGGGTCTAATCACGAGCCAGCCTATTAGGTCTATGGGCATCTAGCGGTATGACACTACTAGCAGTTGGTTACCACGCCAGGGTAGTGGCTCTTGGTGGCATAACCAAGAGAAAGGGGGTCTTATCACGAGCTAGCCTTCTCATTTCCGTGAAAGTGCTTGTGGGTAACATTGCCACCACTAGTCACCACGCCAAGGTAGTGTCTCCCGATTAGCTTCTTGAAAGAAAAAGCAATAAAGAATAAAGAATAAATCGCATAAATGGGCTTGGAAACATTTGCATTCAAGACAGGTGCAGCTCGCCTTCTACAAAGGCACCCACATGTAAGCCTTGCATTTCCCTAATATCACTTCACCCCTTGTCAGAACATCCCTTATCCACCTCATCCATTAACATGACTTGAATTTGATCTCTTCTGGAAACATCCCACATCCAATGGACACTAGACCAATAGGACGCCTTGTCACTTCCTCTAAACTTGCCTTGCAGATCTGTATAATGTCTTTGGGCACTTGACTGAGTAAAAGGGGTTTTATGCACATGTTTAATAAAATGATGATAGGATGTGATTAACATTGCTATGATCCCTGTGACTTATGAGCCCATGGAGGGCGTCTCTGTTGATGTGCAGGATCATACCCAATGGACAGGTACCATATTGGACAGGTACACATGGGGAGATGATTAGTTCGAACCTCCATGGGGCTGAAGAGCCCACCAGATGGATGTTGAAACCCCAGCATCGGGGCAGAGACATGACAGAGGGGTTTGCACCAGATAAGAGGAGGACGTTCCACAGAGGCACCTTGGCAGAGCCTTACCCGGGGGGGGTTGTGCCCTCTCCATTGGAACGTTGGCCTTGGAAGGCCCATGACGTCACCCAGGATGCCTATGACGTCATCCAGCATTGTGGACGTTTTACGGAGGCAGTTATGGCAGTTATGGCACGTGTGGCAGCTTGGAGAAGCCCAAGGAGGGCTAACGTTTTGCTCCAGGAGGCCAATGATGCCCTAAAAAGGGCTAATGTCACCCTAGAAAGGGCATGACATCTTTACTTTTGCTTGATTAGGGTTTAATTTATGACATTTAATGTAAAACAATATTATTTGGTATTTTGGCCTTGTCGGCCTTTTGGTGACCTAAATTTTATTAAGGTCACTTGCTATTGTATAAATAGAGAGCTAAAACTCTCTAATTTTCATCATCTTTCACTCACCACTTGGTGAGGTCTGAAATTTGCGCCCTCTTCTAAGGTTTTGGCTGAAATTTTGATGCGCACTTGTTGAAGGAGGATTTTTCTTAGCCATTTTGGCATTTTCTTGGTGGAAGGTTTACAACTAGGGTTTGGCTATATGAATGCTTGGTGGATGTAAGTGAATTTTTGCAACACTTCTTTATTGAATGGTTATGGTATTTTTACTTGCATTTTGTTATTATAATTTGTTGGATTAAACCCTAGGGGACAAGCACATGTTGGTGTCCTTGTTTCATGTCCCTACTAAGTTATGCTAGGAGCCATTTATTTTGCTGAAGATTCATGTTAGAGCCTTGCCATAGCAACACTCTACCATCCACTCTCCAAAGCTAGTCGTTTGTATCTTGTCATTGAGCTAAAGAAGGAGGAAAATGCACTAAGGCCTAGGGTTTCTACACTTTAGTGAGCCGTTTTCCCCTAGGGTTTGATTGATGAAGCCTTGCCTTAGCAACACTTCATCATCTAACTCTCTTGTCTTTAGCCCTATCATTTATTACTCAAGCTAGCCGTTTAAATTTGTCTTTTGAGCTAATGAAGGAGGAAGACGCACTAAGGCCTAGTCTTACTACACGTTAGTGAGTCGTCTCCCCTAGGGTTTGATTTGTTGAAACCTTGCCTTAGCAACACTTCAACATCAAACCCTCTTGTCTCTAGCCCTCTCACTATTATCTCGACCCTTCAACTTTTGCAGTGATTTTGACTCCATCTACCCTAATAGCGCACTGATCTAGACCTTCTATGTTGAGTACCTTGATCATACACACATCCAATACTTTGAACAACTACTAACCCTTCTAACCCTAGCTTAGACTAATATTTATTAACCATTTTGTTGCCGTCATCTATTTTGTGCTATAAACATATCCATGCAGCATGCACTGTGTCTTTTAAGCAATTGAAAGATTGGCTAAGGCGTTGCTTCTAGTATTGATATTGTTACATTGATTTCCATCGCTCATTAGCATTAATTGTGAAGTGATATATTATAATCATTGCTATTGTACATCGTTGACTTGCTTCATCAATATTGTCTATCAATTGCTTTATATCAGAAGTCCTTGATTATATGAAGTACTAACCAAGCAAGTGATCTTGCGCATGTATAGTTTTCTTGTTGCTTTGTCTTGGGCAGGTACACTTTTTGTTACCATTTCCGGTTATCTTTACTCTTCTTAGCTGATTAGCCAGACTTTCTGATCGGTAGTGACTTGTGAGCGGGGAAAACTTTCTAATTAACCATAAGCCTTTGCCTTCTCAAAACCTCAGGTCACCGAGGGCATCTCCCCTAGGCCTACCACCCTAAACAGAAAGAGTTATCCTATTGAGGTGACAGTGGTAGGATAGTCTCAGTTTCGCCAGTTTGCCTTTCTTCCATCCATCCATCTTTTACTCCAACTACAAACTGTGCGATAACAGGCATGAAGCCTACAACTCAGCACAAGGCCTACAACTCAGCACAAAGCCTACAACTCGGCATGAAGCCTACAACTCGACACAAGGCCTACAACTCAGCATGAAGCCTACAAGATGCTTCTTTTTGAATTCTGCCATCAACTCCCTCTAACTGAGAGAATCCTCGAACCACGCTTCCATCTGCTACATGCCCCTATGCATCCTGCAAAGTGTCACAAAACCTTGCTTCTTCCTGATCATTGAATCCCTCTGAAGTTTGACTCCCTCTAAGTCCTTTTAAGTCTTGATTTCTGTGGTAACCTTCCTGGAATACGTAGGATAACCTGCCCAAAACAAGAACAACAAGAGCAAAATTATTTCCAGTATAATAGCATTTTATATAAGAACATATCAATTTCATGGTAATTCATTATAGCATTACCAAGGTGTCCTGCCTAAGAACAAGAACAAGAAATATCTCCTAGAGGAGATGTTGGTTCATATTTCAATTAAGTACAATAAGCATTTATATTAATAGTACATGCTATTGAGTATTCATTTGTTCCTCGCATTAATAAAATCTAAAGGATTGCAATACTTAAGTAGCAATAAAAATATCAAACCTGATATGCAAACCTGGAGTCTGGCTGTTGTTCCGCTTGAGTTGATTTTCTTATGAGACAAGTATTCTTTCCAACCTGGAGAGTGTTGTTCCTCTGAATGTATTATAGATCTGAGATCTTTCTGGCTCTACGATTGCTTCTTGGACAAAGATCCCTTCTCTTTCCAAAGTTTTAGATCTGCAGTAGTTGCTTTTTATTGTTTCTGCTACTCCACATTCATGTGCTTGGAAGCTCCAAAAATCAAACTCTTCATCCTTTGACGCCTGCTCTTCAGGCTGTGGTTCCATAATTTTGCCCTTTGTTCTTTGCAAGGATGATGTCAATCCTTGTCTTCCATGCTCTACCAAGAGACCGTGCTTCTGCTGCGCCACTCTGATTTTATGAAGGAAGTCATGATAGTCTTTGACTTTGACCAGTCAAACCTTGACTTTGACCAGTCAAACTTTGACTTTGATCCAAAAATTCAACTTTGACGTTTTTTATGGTTGATGGCACCAGGAGATGCACTAGGTTAGGGCGCACTAGGATATCCAAGAATTATGCCAGACGCTTTACTTAAAGTGCCCGAATAATCAAGTTAGGGTTTGTTGTTGCTGCAAGATCAGAAACCCTAGCTGCAACTGCAATTGTGCTACAACGAGCTTCACAGAGAGCTGCGGATCTACCTTCTAGTGGTTAGACTGTTTCGAAGGTGGTGTGGGCCCATAACCTGTTAGAATATTGTGCTCGTTTACCATAGACAATGCTACACCATTGTCACCCAACCATAGGCACAAAGCCACCCCCGAGCACCTTAACCTTTGCTAGATAGAATGATTCTTGGAAGCCACACTAGAACCAACAGATAAACCAAGAGAGCGCACCTTCTCCAAGGTAGCGCACAAGTAAGAGTACCAAAAAGGTTGAACAAGAGTGTGTTGCACCACTGTTGTTGCTACTACACTTCTAAGATATGCGCACCAACTGAGTGAGTGTGTGTTTTTCCAAATGGGCTAAAGTGTTTTCTATTTATACTAATCTAGCCAGGTGAACAGGTGCCTCTTCAAGCAGGATCGACCTATCCTTTTCTGCATATAATACTTCAATATTACTTATTCTGCTGAGACGACTTGTCTTCCACGCTTTTCACACATTTGTTTAGGTTTTTTCTTGCTTTCGAAATATTCTATTCTAGTCAAAGGTTTATCCATGGAGGTTAATACCTCCCGCGGCTACCAAAACATCAACACACTTTCCTATCGGAACAATCCTTAATGAGATTTGAACCTAAATGGGCAAGGGAAAAGTCCTCTTACTTTACCGTCAGACCACTTGCTTATCTGTTTTGCATAGCTTCTATAAATTAATTGAATTTCCCTTCCACAATATACCTTGGTTCAATAAGAAGTTAAATAGAACCATATGCAAATGATGGCATAGGCAGTTACAATTGCTCAGGGTTCCTGGAACCTGAAATAGTTGATAGGACATGCAATCATCTTTATTTCTAGACACTCGTGTAACGAGCGAAAACTATTAACAAAGGTGTGTTCACAATTGCTTTTTTACAGAAACAATGAAAACGTGTTGAATAAAAATGCCTCATTTATACCTCAACAATAGATATTTAAACAGAGCATATATCCTCATAGAGACCATCAGTCCCGTCATTTCATGAAAATACACTTTATTCAACCTTTTCTTCTGGCTAATGAACTTCCTTTCTCTCCCATAACTACAAGATCGTTGCCTCACAAACTGATTACATAATAGTACACAAAAATACATCTAAGTTGTATATTGACTTATGAAATGTTTTCATTTCATCCATCCTAACTATTGGAGAACACAACCAAAGTGAATTGGCGTCCCAAAGCCTCATTTCATTTTGCTACCCACTCTCTTACTTCCTTTTTGGTCTTTCTTCCTCTTGCGAGAAGACCTAAATATAAGGATTGCTTTTTCTTGTCTACTTCCGCTAGAGAAAGGGGTGAGCTTAATAGCTACATAAACTTGAAAGGATTATCATTCCAAGACCTTAGGATGGATTCCTTTTCCGGCTATGATTCTTGTTTGCAAGCCTCCAGATGAAACTCCTTGTTGTCTTCCTAAACAACAAGAGATTTGACCACTAGGCCTTCTCTTGGAGGATCTCCAAAGAGGGTAGTCCAATTGTCTTCAGTGCTATCTTCCACATTTTTCTAAAGTGCCTCTTTGCCTACTAGATCCTTACTTTGCTCCTTTTCTTCTTGTAACTGTTGACCAAATGATGATTAGATTTCAGCCTCCTCTCAAGGCTCCTTTTCTAGTTCCAGTCCCAAAACTTAAGAATTTTTTGTCTACATGGGTTAGAATTCTTATCTTAGTCAAAATACAGATATGGTTGCCAAGGGCTTCTCCTTTTACCTTTAAAGACTTTTTGGAATCCTTCCTCCTTTTCCTTAGCAATGAGGGAAACCCTCTTCAAACATTCTTTGGAAAAATGGTCGTACTCATGACAGTTGTTACACTTAAATGAAAGTTAATCATAATCCAACTCCTGCACATGGGTCCAATGATATATTCACAACTCAATTGCCTCTAGGAAGCTCGCTGCAATATCTACTTCCCCACAAATTCAAGCGCAAGAAAATATACTAGATTTTGGCTCAAACTTGTCTATAAATTTCCCTAGCTTATTCCTGGTTTCTTCAAGGATCTCTCCATCCCAAAGGATGAAAGGGAGATGAGGCAACCATACTGGAACTGAGACTAACAAAGGTATCTCTTTAGTGTTGATATTATGGTAGCTGCAAGAGGTATTAACCTCTACCTGTAACCTTTGACAAGACTAGAATATTCCAGGAAGCAAGAGAAACCCTAAACAGAGGTGTAGAAACCCTAGAAGACATGTCGTATCAATAAAAGAATTAATATTTAAGTGTTAACCTCTAAAAGAAGAAGTCGGCATGGACATATAACAAAGAGCACTATAAATAAGAGGGTGTTAGAGTTCATTTGTCATTCACACTCATACAACTGCATAAGACTAGTGGTGCGCAAGTTTGGAGAGGGAGTGCAGCTGCAGCTACTGCAACTGGGATTTTGACTTTTGGTTATGGTTGGACTTTCTACTTGGTTATGGTTTGGATTCTTTGCTTGGTACGCTAGCCTAGAGAGATACGTTATCTTGGTTGGCTATTGGTTAAAAGGTTTTCTTCCGAAATTATTGTCTGTCAAGGTTAAAGGTGCTCGGGGGTGGCTTTGTGCCTATGGTTGGGTGACAATATTGCTATATTGTCTATTGAAAAATGAGCACATCTCTTTTATTCTAATAAGTTATGGGCCCACACTATCTTCAGACAGTCTAACCACTAGAAGATAGATTGGGAAGTTATTTGTTAAGCTCGTTATGGCACCAGTTACAGCTGCAGCAAGGTTTTCTGATTATGCAGTTGCAACAAACCCTAACCCTTGTGTTCGGGCACTTCTGGAGAAGCATTTGACCTAATTCCTTGAGATCCTAGTGCGCCCTAGCCTAGTGCACCTCTTGGTACCTTCAGCTAGCAAAAACGTCAGGTTTGAATTTTTGGTCAAAGTCAAAGTCAAAGTTTGATTGGTCAAAGTCAAAGTTTGACTGGTCAAAGTCAAAGGTTGGCCGGTCAAATTATTTTTGTGATCAAAGTTAAAATTTTAGAGTTTCTAGCTTATTCTAAGCATTGAATCTAATCTCTTCTTGTCAAGATGATATCTAGTTTCAGATTCGAAGACAAGTTGGACAATGCTACAAGACTCCAAAGGTATGCACTTGTATATGCTATCCAAGTTATATCATCTAGCAAAACATGCAAGGAAAGTACTAAAGACCTTGTCCAAGTTGTAATCTCGGATTCATTGCATTCAGAGGAACAAGCGCACCCTCCATAGCAATTGAGGCTTCAGGTTCCAGGTTTGATTAAATTGTTGAGCTTCAAATTTGTATATATCAAGGGTGTGTTGACCGCCCATTTAGCAACAGTGGTTAACTCATGTGCCATGAAGATGCATAACCAGATGCAAATTTGTTGAAGACAGTATTGGTTCTACTTGGTATCTGATGCTCCAGCACAAAATTTTTGTAAACGAAATTTCCGCACCCCTGCGTGGGTTGATAATGTAATAAGTCTGCATGGATCATAGTTAGGTCAGGTACCTTGGGATGTTTTCATTGGGGGAGTTCCTTTCACCGAGGGTTTTTTATCCTCGGGTTGTCAACCGGGCTTTAGGGCCTGGCTGACTTCCCTTGAGTTTTTCCCTCCACACATGCAATAATTTCCTCCAAAGTGGTGAACGGCGTCCTAATGGTCTCATCCTTTGGTAGCTATTGTTTAGGATTGTTGTAAATGACCATGCTAGACAGTGTAGAAAGTTTCGCGGAATTTCGTCGAGTGTAGATAGGTTTTTTTTAATTAATTAAATTTTTAATAATTTAATTAATTAATTATTTTTTGAGCTAATATTGTAAAAACTGGGTCTTTGGGCTTTTGATAGGGGTATTTGTGCTCAAAAGAAATGGAATAGCACCCCCTACACCCATAGACCAAGTTTCAGCTCAGTCGGACAAAGTTTGCTATGCATTTGTCCACCCGGAGTCAAAATCAGTCAAAACAGCAATTTTAATTGCTAAGGTGACATTATTAAAATGTCAAAACTATTGTAATTTTGAGTTAGTGAGTGAGTGTTAAGGTGGCAAAGAACAAGATTAGACTTTACCTAACCCTCCCAACCTTTTCCAACCTATTCTAACCCCTTACCCACCTTCTACACTCAAAAATAATGGCCCCCTAGGGCAAGTGACGTTTTTCCTTGGTGGAGGTTGTTGTGACTTATTTGGGGCCCACTCTCATGAGTTATGACTCCCTTTGACCTCCACATCACCTCCTAGGATGATCCCACTCATTTTTTCTCATTAATTCCCCTCCTTTCCTTCATTTTCACACTTTTTTTGCCCCCTCCAAGAAGAGTTACGCCCCCCCTCTTCTAGAAACTCCACAAATGATTTTTTAAAAATTATTTGAGACCTCTCACCTTCCTTGGCATCAATCCCAAGGCCTCCCACACCTCTTTGCTTGATCCCAACACCTCCTACTTTTTTCTACACCCTAGATCTAGCTTTCAAACCCTAGATGGTGTGCC
>JASDQU010099807.1:79779-102485 GCA_032191745.1 Picea mariana
CCAACAATGATCAAGTTTTTAATATCCAATAAACCACTATCTGCCACCAATCTCCAGAAGAGTTTCATGTCCGTGCACGGGCCTTAGATGTTCAATATAGCTATCTCCCGAGTATTTTTGTAACACCTGCCTATAAGGAGAATACCACCAATAGTAAGAAAGGGAATTAGATCATACAAATTAGGATCCCAAGAGACTATCAATCCCCCTGAAGTACCCACAGAATTTACAGAGCATGAAACCCAGGCTGGCCGAATATTGTGCAGGAAATCTCTTGCTTTTTGTGCATTAACCAAAGTTTTCTGAAGAAAAACTATTTCAGGTCAAGTATGAGGCCAAAACGAGGCAACTTTGAGGGTGCCTCCAATCCCTCTTATATTTAGGGAGAGAAATAACATTACTTAGCCCGTGTCAGGGCTTTCATTGCTCTAAGAGCACCACTATCAGTGGAGGAAGGGAGTGTGTCATCTGTCCGGGAGGAATCCGCCATTTTTTTACGGGTGCTACTAGTCTTCACTAGGGAGTGTTCAGTACCAAGACCTCTTGACCAAGCAAACTCTTTCTTATTCACTTCATAATGTACCCTCGAAATATTACCCCCCTCGTCGGGAGAAGGATCAATGATGGCCTTACCTAGATAAGTAGGAAGTTTAATAATAGTGTTTGTATCCTGAATAAATGGGATCAGAGAGTCTAAGACCGCACTGAGGTTGGACTCCTCCTCCTTCGGTTCTCTATACCCAGGTTCCATCACTGTAACAAACATCTCCGGCGGAGAAAGGGTCGGGGAAGTAGTCGGAGACCTAGCACTACACAGTTGCGGTAAGGTAGTATGAAAAGTTACAAGAGAATTTGTATGTGAAACTTGTTTTAGTGAAGGTATTACCCCCAAATCTAAGGTTGGGGAGGGAGTCTGTCCACTAGGACTCTTAGAACCCACAAAATGAGGACCATTTGATAACGTACCTCCCTCATTAATCCATCTAGTATTTGAAGTAGATAAATGAAGCCATCTTGATTTATCCAGGGCATCCTTTTCCCACAGTGATAATGTAGAATATAGTGTAAGACAAAGTAATTGTAACTTACCAGTAAGTGATGGCGCAACCTCCTGCTGGCTACTAGTCTCAGTACCATAGTGCATCGGCTCGCTTCCAAAGGAATCCACTTCTGTAACATATTCGAGCGGTTCTTTTTGTAAGTGAGTGTCCTCCGAGGATTCTTCCGCCCCTGAACCATTACATTCTCGCCGCAGATGGCCAGTACACCGACACCGACTGCAACAGAAGGGTATTCCAAGATAATTTAGCCTTTGTGTTAAATGACGACCCCTCCACTCTATGTCTAAAACCTCGGGTAGCCCCCCGTGGATATCCATTTCCACTAGAACTCTTCCAACTCTTCGAGAGGCATTTTCCAAGGTCCAAGAGTCCAATGTAATAAACTTTCCCAGCGCTTCTCCAATCGCTCGCAGGGCCCCTTCATTCCATAAGTGCATAGGTAAGCCTGGTAGCAATACCCAGAGATGATAGAATTGAAAATGTTTAGTCACTGGGTCGAATGCCACCCACCACCTTTTCAACATAAGGCTGTTACCGCCATGAACCCATAACTTACTCAGTAGAGTTGAAGCGTCTTCCAAAGTTCTACAAATGAAGCCCATCCATCCCCTTGTCAGGTAAAGAATTTTCGGTGTGTAGCCGAGAATGGGTGCCTAGTGGGAATCAAACCAGGCTTGATCAAGCTCTTTCCGTAGGTAGGAGTAGGAGAATATACCTACCAAGCCACAAAGGGCCAATTTACACGTCTCTTCGAGGCCCACATTCGAACCCAACACCATTTTTCGAGCCTTCATGTTAGCCTTCTAGACTTTCCGCCTGACTCCAGTCGGGTTTGGGTTTTTGTGGGGCTTTCGTAGACTATCTAACGAAACCCTGCCTATATCACTCAACTGTCGAACCTGTGCAGTCTGTAACTCTTCATCAGACGAAACCTGACCAAGAGTTGCAGGGGGGAAGGTAAAAGGTTTAGTGGAAGTATCTGCAACCTGGGAGAGAGTAATGCCCGGAGATGAAGACGGTTTTGAAAAGTTAATCCCAGGTGTCGTGTAAAGACCTGACGACAAGTGGATTAATGAGCCAACTACTCCCCCCAATGCATCCACCTTAGTGAAAAGACCAGCTTGACTCCATTCGGCCTCGTCCTCTATGCTCATTAGTGCCATGACGTTAATACTTATGTCATCACCGGCTTGGCTTAACATAGGATCACCACTTGTTAAGCACTAATACTATGTTTTAAAACCCAGTTCAGTTTCCTAAACAGGTAATTATGTCAACACCAGCTTGGCTTAATAGGGATCACCACCTGTAATGCACTAGTCAGTTGCTTAAAACCCAGTTCAGTTTCTTAAAGAGGTAATAAATGTAATACAATTAGGCCCGAGTTCCACTAAACTAGTCCTACAGTAACAAAACACTACAACCACTGCTAAACCATCCAAGGAGGAATCCAGAACTATAAAAGAGGAAAAACTAAAGGGAAAACCTGTCAAGTATCTAGGCTATAACAACCCAACTACGTAGCTAAGGCTAGTAACAACCTTGTTAACCATTAACGCCAATTACGGCGGAGGTCCAAACCATCGTCTCCTTAGTAGTCGGTAGTCTGCCATTGATGGATTGACTCCATCCTTGTTTCCCGCCCAATTGCAGAGCCCTCTAATTCAAATTTTAAACCCGTGTTTAACAAACAATGCTCCCACTTACTAGAGAAAGAACAATATAATGATTCTTGCTTGATACTATTATAACTTTGTTTTGAAATAAATTTATGCATTTTGATAATGCAATGTTCTTATTAATTGAATCACAAATAACTATGACTTCGTAAACTCCTAATACTACTATAACTCTCTTTTGAAATAAATTTATGCATTTTGATAATGTAATGTTCTTATTAATTGAATCACCAATAATTATGACTTCGTAAACTCCTTTTCATATTAGGAGAGATGAACCTTAAAACACATCTTGGATCTTCACCTCATTGTTTATGTTCAAAATTTATGAACATATAAATATTTTTTATTAAACCATTTTCAAAGTCGAATCAATCATCCCGTTATCGAACGATGAGTATTTAGAATATTTGGTTCATTGCAAAAGTCGTGACATTATTTGTACGAGATAACTGCTCCTTCGATCATCATGAGTTAAAATATGATATTAATAAGCAAGTTTTCCAACTACGCTAACTTGCCGGTTAATGCTTTTTAAGTAGTGTAATTTGTTGGTTAATGTTTTTCGAGTACATTTTGAAATTTTATTATTTACTCTACGAAAAGTAATGTGGATAAATTAAAGTTTGGACTTTTATATAGTAAGAGTGTATAGAAGTAAGTTAATAAAGGGGTAAATTCATTTTATTTATATTGTTTTTTTTCTCAAATTTAATAAAAAAAATTGTAAAAGTTGTAGTTTTATTTAATTATGGGAATTTTGATTATAATTTTTTTTTTTGGTATTTTGTTTTATTTTGAGATGACTAAATTACTTAGGGGTGGCACGAGGAGGGGGGAGTCTCCATGATCCTAGAGGAACTTCAACAATTTCCTATGCTAGGGGCCTTGGTCATTTATCAAATAATTTGGCAGAAGCATGTGCCCACTTGTGTGGTTTATCCCTAGCCAAGGAAGCAAATATTATATCTCTCTCAGTTTTTGGGGATTCAATGATCATCATCAAAACAATGATTGGAAAATCCACCCCTGAGGGAAACAAATTGGAAAATATTGTCACTAGAATCAAACTAGAAGCTAGTTCTTTCGCCAAAGTCTCTTTCTTCCACATCAAGTGAGACTTAAACGAGGACAAATGGATCAAACGAGCAATTGATCTTAGCCCTAGCATCTTGGTTTAAAATGTGGGCCATCACTTCATGATTATCCCCTAAATAGCTTACATTAGCACGTTTCATTAACATTTATTATTGGCATGAGGTATATCTTAACTATGCAACGACGAGTCCTTGGGATGGGAAACCTAAGGACACATATCATCCTCTATAGCATGTGAAAGGCTTCTTGGTTCATGGCAATTCAATGCATTTATACGGTGTGGTACAGACATGATGGGATAAGGGTAGGACCTAGGTATGAAATAAGGTGTATTTCAAGTTGGTTCAATTGTGCGCCTAGACATCTAATAGGTCTTATGGTTTGTCTTGGAAGTTTTTTTGGCCCTTATCTTCTTTGGAATATTTTGACTTATTCAGAAGCCCTCGCAGAAAGCAAGGCGTCAAGGTCTCTAAGTCACCCCTATTATGCTTTCTCGGATTGTTTTGGTTATAGGACGAGCCTAAGGAGGAAGAGACAATCTATCAGCTGAGAGACCCAAAGGAGATACAGAGACAAAGCTCCCCCCCCCATCCAATGAGGTGTAAGAAGAAGAGGGTAGTGCTCTAGCTTATTGTTAATTTTATGTATTTAGGAAATATGTGTCTCTTGGGCATTTATGTGAAGTAGGCCACTTGTAGGCCAACCTGGAACATATGTTTTGTATTTTGTTGGAGGCTTTTTGTACTATTCTTAGATAAATGTTTAATTTTGTTGAAGACAATTGTAATAGACCCGACCCCCTAACTCTCTCTTAAGTTAGTGGGATGTTCATTGTTCCCTCTACCTCTTGACGTGAGTACTCAAGATTTCTCTCCCCAGTTTCGGTTCCTCGATGTTTTAATGGGAACTTTTCTTATCACAAAATTTATCGTACTAAATTCTACTTATTCAATCCTAAAAGCTACCAACGAAATTCCTCTACGGAGTTCGATGTGATGACACGTGATCTATATGTCCTCAATCGGACAGTCGGAATCACTTCTCGTCATCAAATCCATGATCTAGAACCATTAAGACTCCTCCTCTTTAGAATACCCAATAGCCAAGATCAACATCTTCTCTGACGGATTCATTTTGAGGAATCACCCTCGTGGATCCAATGACCCTCAGACTCATAAACCAATGGCCCCGATCCTTTCGGTTCTTAAATTTATACGACGGTTATCGACCATCTCTTCATTTATTCATTGGGTGATTGATCTAGATTTTATGAGCAGAACGAAATGAATACAGATTATTAAAATATTCTTAACATAGAATAACAAAGATATAATAAAACCGGTTTTCTATTCAATAAGGAAATAAGCTGAAACTGTAAAATGCAGCGGAAAACAAGCTTGTTGACATGGCGACAACTTATCTCTGAGAAGAGATGTGACAACTATGCTCATTCGCAAGAAGATCATTACAATGAGGATTTGAAGGCCTTTTTACAATAAACCAAAATGTCAAAAACTCTAGACATCAAAAAACCTAACCCTAGGAGATGAAGCGCCAAAAGTCATGTGGGCCTTGTTTGGGTAAGTTAGTACATCAACTTCCCGGGGTCGTAACTTTTGCATACGATCTTCGTTTTAGGCATACAATATCTCGTTGGAAAGGTATAATCGAAAAGAATAATTTTTGATTGGCCCAAGTTAGTGCATCAATAATCATATGGGCCCCAAATCCCCTAAAAATGTCGTTTAGGGCGTCAAAATGGCCCCGAAAGTTTGGAACCCCAAAAACTGCCGAAAAACTGCCAAGGTGGAAAACTATTTTTCGAGCCAGTGGAATAGGTGGGTGGCCATTGATATCCACCTGGATCAATCCTCCCTCCTTAGGAAGCAATGGTCTCCATTGCGTTGAGTTCCCCCATCAGATGAAGAAATTTCTGCTTAATTTGGCTCCGGGTGAGCCACTTGCCTTGGTGCAAGAGCTGCCCTGCTTTGACGACTCGATAAAGTTGGATCCTTTGCTGTCAGGTGCCCTTGATCTGTGTGTCCACAATCTAATCATTGGATTCCTATTGCTTCCAGTCATGGTTGAGCTATGTTGGTGTCAACTGCTCTGTTATCTCTGAGGTGTCCAATAACGGTGGGAAATATGGTCGAAGGAGAGCCACATTGAAGATTGGGTGCAGGCCAAGGAAAGGGGGAATGTTGAGCTCAAAAGCATTGTCACCCACAGCCTTGGTGATGGTGTACAACCCATAACAGAGTGGGCGAAGCTTCCTATGGGGCCCTGTAAGGCGTTCTTTCTGCAAGTGCAACCAAACTTTGTCGCCCACTTGAAACTTATGTGGCACCCGATGTTGATCATGGCGGTGCCTATACTTGGCATTGGACTTCTGTAGAATATCCTGAACCTATTGGCGGATGTGTTGGATCCGCTCAATGAACCGGGTGGCTTTGTCAGTTTCTGGTGGAGCAGGGGATGAGTCGACTGAGGTGGTCGCGAGGGGTAGTGCAACATCCATGGGGCCCAATGGTTGGAATCCCAACCCCACCTGAAAGGGCTTGTGGCCAGTTGAGCTATACATGGCTCGGTTGTAGCTATGTTGGACATAGGGAAGACTCTCATCCCATGTGTGGGGGTGTTTTGAATTGTACATGCACATGATATGTACGATCATCTGATTAACGACCTCAATTTGGCCATCTATTTGGGGGTGGAAGGCAATGGATTTGGTGATCTTGGTATCCAGTAGTGACCAGAGGCTCGACTAGAATGTGTTGAAGAACTGGTTGTCATAGTCTGAGATAATGGTTTGTGGGATCCCAAAATGTACCCATACTCGTTCAAAGAAGAGATTGGCAGTGGCTTCTGCTGTGATGTTCTTCTTGGAGGCGGCTAGAATCGTCATCTTGGAAAAGTGATGAACAACCACAAAAACACAGTCATTTCCCCTCTTGGTGGATGGGAGGGCCTGACATGTATTCCATTGAGATGGATTCCCACGACCTGTCAGGAGTAGGCAGAGGGGTGTACAGGCCTTGTTTCTTAGTGGTTGGTTTGGCAATAATGCAGGTGGTGCAGGATCTGATATACTTGCTGACATCCTGTTGAAGTATCGGCCAGTAGAAATTTTTCTGCAACACTGCCACTATCTTTTCTAGGCCAAAGTGTGATCCAAGTGGATATTGGTAGCCACCCACCTTTTCCAACTGGCTCCTCATGTCCATTTTTGTTCAACATGTATTTTTGTACTGCTTTATAATTGTGATCTCTACACTTCTGGGGCTGTCTGAAGGCTCACACATTCTTCAGGTGGATACGGGTGGCCTCTCGCCTAATCCAACTGACTTATTTTGAATGTTTTCATGTCAACACATCTTGTTGTACTTTCAGGGTTGTTTTGAGGCCCTAAACATTGTTTTTTTGGCTCGCCACAGTCAGACTATAGATGGAGTTAGAGTCTAATAACAAAATGTGTAGTTCTCTAAAAGACCTTTCCAACGGGCTATCACGCACCTAAAACAGAGGTCGTATGCAAAAGTTATGACCCTATGAAGTTGAGGTACCAAATTACACCAACTTACCCATATGGCCCACATGACTTTTAGCGTTTCACCTTTTAGGGTCAGGTTTTTGGATGTCTAGGGTTTTGGCATTCATGAGTAATATGAAACGGGCCTATGGATCCTCATTGTAATCGATTATGATCAGACGGATGTGCATAACAGCCACATCTCTTCTTAGAGATAACTACCACCATTCGAGCAAGTCTCAGTTCTGCAGTTTTACAGTTTCAACCTATTTCTTTATTTAATAAAAGATATTGTTCATTGGATATTTGTGTTATTCTTCCTATGTCTGTGTTTATTGTATTCATTATGTTAATCAGTTCGTTCTTCTCCTAAATCTGGATCAGTGGTATCAGAGCGGTCTGCTCTTCATTTATTTTTCTTCGTGCATGTCCCCAACAAGGTTTGGGTACAAGAAGTTGGGACTTGAACCCATCGATCCATTACCAGATCGACCATGCCGAGCCTGACAAAAACCCATGGGAGACAAAAAGAAAGATGATGGAGCAGGAGATCCTCTTAAAATGTTGCTCGAGGAAGCCCTCACGCAACAAAGGAATGAAATGATGGACAACTTTGCGCAGATCCTTCGACGACTGCCCACAGGAGAAGCATCTTCATCAAGCAGCCATGCAACCACATTCAAGGTACAGGTAAATTTTGATATTCCATTATTTGAAGGACCAATAGATTCAGATGTTGTAGATAAATGGTTGAATTTGCTTGAAGGATATTTTTCAGTCCACAATTTTTCCGATAGGGAAAAGATCACTTTTGCACTCCTCAAGGTTGTTCCCCATGTGAAAGACTAGTGGGATACTTACTCTGAGCAAAGGGTCATGGAGGAATCTATAATTTTTGTGGTGCCCCCTACATGGGATTCCTTCCGGGACACCATTAAAGAAAAATACCACCCTGTTGGAAGCTACGAGGACTAGTACACTAGATGGACCACCCTACGTCAAGAAAGGGACCAAACAGTACGAGACTTCACCAATATTTTCCATACCCTACGCACCAAATTGGGTATCAAAGATTCTGAGCATTATCTGGTGCTCTAATACTGCGACTATTTGCATCGATACATTCAAACATAAATGGAGTTCTTGGACATTGCCTCATTGGGCACGACATATAGATACGCTGTCAAGATTGAGCATAAATTTAAGCAGAAACGACGAGAGTTTAGATCTGCAAACCCCTCACAACCGAAGCAAGGAAAAGGCAGTCTGAACCCACATAGCAAAGGACCAAGTCGAGATGGCCTCCCTCAGGAAAATCCATCCAAGCCACAACACAAGAAGGGCAACGAAAAGATGAAGAAGGACATGGGAAAATGGTGTGAGTACCATAAAATTCCTTGGAACAACACCGATGAATGCCACTCCATGCAGTCCCTTGTGGTTGAGCTGAAGGCTTCCGAGTCAGAGGCCGATTCTGATTCTGAGTCAAATCCTGAAGGAGGGAAGTGAATTATCGATGCTACACCCAGTGCCATGGTCGCTACCACCAAAGTTCGGCCAAGTGAACTAGAAGAACTAGAGGAAGGGGAACGCCTCTTTCAATCGCAGATGTGGGTCAAGGGGGATCCGATTCATTTCATTGTCGACAACAGTATGTTGAAATTACTAAGACAACTGAGAGGGGGGGGTGAATCAGTTGTAATTGAGCTTAAACAATTTTAAGTCTATTAAAACATTATTAATCTCTCTGCAAGTGATCATCAACATAATACAACATATGGACAGTAAAAATAAAGACCATCAGTCACACATAAGATATACATAGAGACAGATTTTCACGAGGAAACCCATAAAGGGAGAAAACCTCTTCTTCTTCGAAATGATAGATAGTCTTTTAAGTTCTGTACATCATCTATAATTGAGCACCAACTCAATGTGAGGATGCTACCTCTGTTTTACAAGCTGCAACTTGTTTGAGAGCACCAACTCTCTGATTTCTCTAGAACCCACTAGAAGGAAGCACCAACTCCCTTAATGTTTCAACACCAACTGGATGGAAGCACCAACTTCCAGTTACACAGGCTCCAACCTGTATAACAGAGAACACTTGTTCTCCCTTGCACCACCCTGCCACCCTGGTTTCTCTGGTTGCAACCAGATGGAAGCTACAACTTCCTGTGTTCAAGCTCCCACTTGAACCTCTGAGGACAACAATCCCCCCGAGCACCTCCCAACCTCCCTAGAATATGAATGACTAAATAAACAATCAACTTTACAGATAAATCAGTTCTTACCAATCTTTCTTTGTTCTGTAAGTCTGGTCTTCTTCTTACTGTTTTGCAATTCTGCTCTTCCTTTGTCTGTTCAGTAGGTTTGCTTTGCATCAATTTGTTTTGTCATTCTGCTATGCTTCAACTTGTTCTATTATTCTTCTCTGCTCCAAGTTCTCTTCATCATCTGCTACTCTTTTCTGAGTTTTATCTCCCACTGTGCATATTCTCAATCTTACATTGCACCTTCCATAATCTTTCCTTTCTTACAGTCTCATTCATTTTTCATACAGAACGACCAACCACACACAGTTTGTCTCATTTTCTTTTATACACCCTCACGGCAGTTCAACTTCCCATCTCCTTAGGCAAAAGGAAGACAACTGTCTTAGCAACTGAAACGCCAACTAATCGGCAATCATGAGTCCATTTCGCTAACAGATTCGAAACTGAAGAGTTAACTGTGAGAGAGAACAGTAACCCTCCGATCAACACTTGATTTGACGGTTCAGATCATTCTGCGATTTCGCATATCGCAATTTCAACATTCCTGATGTTTAATGTTCTTGTCACTTACAAATCCCGATCCACGAAACTCCGTGAAGAAGTTAGATCAACAGTCCAGGTCACTTCTTGATCTGACGGTTCAGATTTAGTCGAGATTTCTCACATCACGATTTCGACACTCTTGGCGTTCAGTGTTTTTGTCACTTACAAATCCCGATCCACAAAACTCCGTGAAGAAGTCAGATCAGCGGTCCAGATCACTTCTTGATTCAACGACTGAGATTGAATTGCGATTTCGAACATCGCGATTTCGTCATTCTTGAAGTTCAGTGTTTTTGTCACTTCATATCCCCGATCCACGAAACTCCGTAAAGGAGTCATATCAACGATCCAGATCACATCTTGATCTGACGGTTGCAATTACATCGCGATTTCACATATCGCGATATCGAGATTCTTGATGTCTTGTTCCTTTTCCCTCTCCATGTCGTGATTCGCGAAACTCCGATATGGAGTTGGATCAACGGTCCAGATCTGATCTTGGTTCAATGGCTGCAATTGAATCGCGAGTTCGCATATCGCGATTTCGACATTATTGTTGCATTGTATTCTTGTCTCTCCATGTCGCGATTCGCGAAACTCCGATATGGAGTTGGATCAACGGTCCAGATCTGATCTTGATTCAACGACTATGATTAAGTCACAATTTTTCATATCGCGAAATCGGGATTCTTGTGGATGATATTACTTGACATCTTCAACTCTCGATCCCCGAAATTTCGACATGGACTAGAATTAATGGTCTAGATCTAATATTGATTTAATGGCTGTGATTGAATCGCGATTTTGCATATCGCGATTTCGGAATTTTGTACGCCCACTTCTCCTTATACTTTAAAGAATGTGCAGGTTCTCCTTGATCCAACGATGGTCGGGTCATGTGCTTGGATCTAACGTCTTAAATTTGTCCTCCTCTTCAGCGCTCTTCTTGTCTACATTCATATCTGACGACCCTTGTTCTTTCGGGAATTTTGAATGGGATCCAACGATAAAAAATGCTTCTCAAACTTTGCGAGCCTTCGATCATTTGATCAATGTTGCGTTGCCTTCGATCATTCGATCAATGTTGCGTTGCCTTCGATCATTCGATCTTCCTGAACTTATCTTCTGTTTGCCTATCTGTTACAAACTTCCTGTACTCATGCTACTTGCCATCAATGACAAGCATTCGATGTCTGTTAAATATTTGCCATTCGCTGTCTGTTAAATATTTGCCAACAATTTTTGCTATTCCTCGATTATCACTGCACCACTGATCATCGTTGGTGTACTCAAGCCATCATCACTACTGTACTTTCCATCAATGACAAGCATTTGCTGTCTATTAAATATTTTCCATTCACTGTCTATTAAATATTTGCCAACATGGTAGTCAAAAGAACGTGATTTCAACAGAGGTCGTCAAGCAGCTGGACTTGCCAACGACATCGCACCCACAACCCTACACCATCGGCTGGATTTGTCAAGGAAGAGATCTTCACGTCAGCCAACAATGTCGTCTGCCCTACGACATCAAGCCTTTCAAAGATGAGGTACTGTGTGATATTTCTCCCCTTGAAGTTTGTGATGTTATTTTAGGACAACCATATTTGTGGAAGCGTCATGCTATGTATGAATCTAGACTCCGCAATGTTATTATTACTTTGGGTAAACAATTGTACAAGATCATAGAGGTGGCACCAGCTACTGCTATTTCTTTAATCTCTGCTAAGCAATGTAGTAAGGTCATTTCACAGACTGGGAAGTTCATCTTCTTTGTGATCCGTGTTCACAGTAAGTAGAAAGTCACCACCACATCCGTGGCCTCTACACAATGCCTCTCTTTGCAGCAGAAGCAAGTGGACGTGATCGTGGAAGAATACAAATACATCTTCACCTCACCTATAGGGGTATCGACACACTACCAAGTCAAGCATCCCATTTATTTGACCCCTAGCACACTTCTACCTAATGGGCTAGTCTATCGACACTCGCTGATGGAGAATGACGAAATCAAGCGTCATGTCCAAGAGCTTCTTCAAAAGGGGCACATTAGACCGAACTCCTCCCCTTGTGGAAGCTTGATTGTATTGGTGCAGAAGAAGGATGGGACTTGGTGACTTTGCATTGATTACAAAAATTTAAACAAAATCACAGTCAGGAACCGCTACCCCATTCTCAGGATTGATTACCTTATTGACCAACTTGAGGGGGCAAAGTTCTTCAGCAAGATTGACCTAAAGTCTGGCTACCACTAGGTTCCCATCGAACCAATTGATGTATGGAAGACAACCTTAAAGTCTAAAGAAGGTCTCTACAATTGGCTAGTCATGCCCTTTGGCTTAACAAATGCACCAACCACTTTCATGAGATTGATGGATGATGTATTGATACCCTTCACCAACTCCTTTGTGGTCGTATATTTGGATGAAATCCTCATCTTTAGCAGAACATGGGAGGAGCACATGTGACATATTCAACAAGTTTTGAACACTCTACGACAACACAAGCTTTATGCCAACTTAGAAAAATGCTCTTTTGGCATGAACATGGTCCAATACCTGGGCTACATTGTTGATGAGCATGGGGTACATGTTGATCCACTGAAGATCCAAGTCATCCATGACTGGCCAGCCCTGACCACACTGACCAAGCTTCGGAGCTTCTTGGGTCTAGCCAATTTCTACCGACGGTTGATGTTGGGATTCTCCCATATTGCATGGGCCCTCAGCCAGGTGAACAAGGGCGGTGGTAGGGCCAATTTCGTATGGGGGAAGGATCAATAACGAGCATTCGATGATCTAAAACATCACTTGTTCTCAGCTCCAGTATTCTCCTTTCTCGATCTGCAACACCCATTCAAGATTGAGACTGATGCATCTGAGTATGCAGTGGGTGCAGTTCTCACTCAACACGGGCATCCTGTGGCATACCATAGTGAGACACTCTCTGATACTGTTCGAAAATACCCCACCTATGACAAGGAAATGTATTCCATTGTACAAGCCTGTCATCAATGGAAACATTACATCCTGGGTGTTAGCATCGAAAGTCACTCCTGGATTGCTTGCAGGAGCAGAGCCCAACACCCATCAGTTTAATGTCACGATTTGTTTATAAAAGGATGATCAAATGGAGATAAAGACTCGAGGAGACATCGCTCTAACTCAGGGACTGTATTTGGTACGTAAAAAACAAAGGAGGTCTGGAATCCTAACTTCAGCCAGCGAGTTGATTAAAAGGTGAATAGGTGGAAGACGTGATAAAAGGGTGAACAAACGACTTTGGGCAACAGGCTTACAGCAGTTTGTAGAAGAAAGACTCTGAATGCAAGATCCTCTTGGTTCAGGGTCTCAAGAAATTGAAAGGGGACTTGACTAGATCCGCCAATTCCAAGTCACTCAGCGTTGGGAAAACACACGAACTGATTAGAAACAACGTAACTATTACAGTGATCCATTACAACATCATCCTATAACAGCTACAACTCGATTGGATCCTCCAATTTTGAGCTGCTCTAACACAGTATAACAAAGATGTAAAAGAGACTGGCATTCATAAGGCAAGAAGTCTCAGAAGTCTGTACATAACCAGAGTATCAGTGCTTCATTAAAGCTTTACAACCGGGAGCTCTGCTCAACCATCGATAGATACAAAAATGGCGAAAACGCCTTCATATACTCAAAACAACCACAACAACAAAATCGAGACGTTGCATTAAAAGCTTTGCGTCTGCATGGCTTCTGACAATCTGCACCTGCGATCTTTGACTAATCGGGCACCTACGACAGATGCAATCGAACTCCTGACAGTTTCGTAGGTGAATCGACGTGCTCTTAACTCGTCGCCGAACTTTCCCATTATGGCAGAGGCGATGTCTAACTACCACCAACTGCTTCAATAACTGCTTCGTTGGGATTGAGGATGGTTTGACCAACTCGGCATTTCTATGACGTGGCGGTTGCTTAATGGTGCCATTTGGATCAGCTTGAATGGAATTTCTTTGGGTGCTGCTTCGCTGGACTGCTGCGAGGGACCCCCTTATGATGGATGAGGATGAGGGCATGGTGAGAATGATGGCGGGACACAGGTGGGAACAACAGGGAGTGCAGGAGTCAAAGCGCATGGTGGAAGGTGTTGAGGTAGAGGAGACACATGGCAGGGGACGAGGAGACTCGGAAGGTGAGTGGATGACAAGATGGGGGGAAGGGACCACTTGGGTGGAACGAGGAGAGGCTAAAGGGAAAGGACCCTGCCACATGGCCAGGTGGGGAATAGGTGGCAAGGAGGGAAGTGGCGCAAAAGGTGACACAATGTGGAAGGGGCCCGCATGGTTAAACGAAGAAAGGTGGTGGAAGTCTAGATCGCCTGTGAGCCGTTGATTCGGGCTCACCAATCGCAGCCGTCGGAAAGATGCACCCCGAATTCCGAACCCCCCCCTCCGCTTAAAGGTAGAAAGGCAGGGGGTTTGAAATCGCCTCGCGCACCGTTGATCCGGGCGCTATGATCGTGGTCGTTGGAGAGATGCACCCCGGATTTCGGACCCCCCCCCTCCGCTTAAAGGTAGAAAGGCGGAGGGGGTCCGGAATCCGACGCGCACCGTTGATCCGGGCGCACGAAATCCTACTGTCCAGATCTGCTTGACATTTACCACAGGCGCGCTTGCATTCCAAACTTAGGACAAGTGGGTTTTTAACCCATTCCTTTGTATTCTAACCCCCCTTACAAGAAATATCGCTAACATTTGGCTCCATGGGGGATAGAGTCGTCCCTGTGATGCTCTAAGGACTCTTTTGTAGATTCAGTGCCTTGCTGTTGGGCTAAGGAGTCATTTATTAATCCGAAAACAAAAAACAATTATTTACAAAAACAAAAGAGCCGACTGCGGCTCACAAAAAACATTTTTTCAAGAAATTCCCATTTACAGGGCTACCAAAAACTTCTTTGCCTTCTAGATCTTGCAACCTGTAAGTGTTGTTTGAAACTACTTCAAGGATCTTGAAAGGCCCAAGCCAAAGGGCATCAAACTTACTATGCTTGCCCCTGTCTTGCCTGGGTGCATCCCATTTGAGCACCAGATCACCCTGCTCGAATTCTTTCTTTCTGCTCTTCCTGTCGAAAGCCTGCTTAATCTTCTGCTGATGATGGTAGGCCCTGTCCATGACTTGCTTTCTGATTTGCTGCACTTCCACCATCTGATGAATCCTTCTGACCATATGGTCAGGCTCTCCTTCAAGGTCCTGGAGGAATTTTGCCACAGATAAGGTGAGCTGAGTAGGAAAAATAACTTTTGTCCCGTAAACTAGTTGGAAAGGTGAGATGTCGAGGGACCTTTTCGCTGTCACCCGATCAGCCCATAGAGCAAATTTGAGCTTGGAGTCCCAGGCCCTTTTATTGTCTTCTAGCAGCTTCTTGATGAGCTTGATCAAACTTTTATTGGAGGATTCAGCCAACCCATTCCCTTGGGGATAATAGGAAGTAGAGTGAATTAGTGAGATCTCATACTGTTCACAGAACTTGACCAGAGGCTCAGACCTGAAGGGGGCGGCGTTATCAGTGACAATTCTGCTAGGGCAGCCAAATCTAGCTACGATATCCTCCAGGAAGCTGATAATTACTTTGTGAGAAGTGCTCCTGGTGGGGACACCCTCTATCCATTTGGTGAAATAATCTATTGCAGTCAGAATCCATTTGTGTTGGCCACTTGAGGGAGGATGAATCTCTCCAATGAAGTCCAATCCCCACTGCTGAAAGGGTGCTAAAACTACTACAGGCTTCAATGGCAGAGATTTGAGCTGCTGCTTTCCCGAAAACTTCTGGCATTTGATGCAAGCTCAGATTTCTCTGCAAACATCAGGGAATAAAGTGGGCCAGTAATACCCAGCTCGGAGAATCTTATGGGCTGTGGTCTTCCAGAAATGATGACCCCCACAAAGGCCACTGTGAAAATCAGAAATAACCTGCTGGACTTCTTGTGGGTCCAAGCATCTTAAAAATACCCCTAGAGGGTCCTTCCAGTACAAGGCTTGGTCAATGAGGCAATATTTGACTGCCTTGAGCTTTAAATCTCTCACCTTGCTCTTTTTCATTCCATCAGGAGGCCTCAATTCTTGCAGAAAATACCAGATATCCTTGTACCAAGCGCATGCTGCTAGTGATAAGGCACTTTGGAAATGCGCGTTGGATGACTCAGCTTGCTCATTGATGAAATTAATTCCCATGGCTCTACAATTGGATTCAGCCAGCAACTTGGCTAAACCCTGTCCCTTTATCAACTTGGTGGGCTTGATCTCCAGATCGAACTCCAGGATCTTGGCAATCCACTTACCTCTCCTTCTGTCTATGTCAGGCTGTATAAGAATGTCCTTCACGGAAGCTGAAGGGACACATGCAATGATTTTTGAATGCAAGACATAGACTCTGAAAGCTTTGAGGGCTTTCACCAAGGCATAAGCCTGCTTCTCCATGATCTCGTATCGGAGTTCTTCATCTCTCAATGCCTTGCTAAAGAAGGCAATAGGTTGCTCTCGCCCCTGATCATTTTTCTGCAATAAGACTGCTGCTACTGTATCACAAGAAGCAAAAGAAAAAATTAGGAAATCTTTAGAATAATCAGGACTGATTAGCACAGGTGCCTCAGTCAATGCCTTCTTTATTTGGACAAAAGATTCCCTGGGTTCAGCAGTCCATTTTACTTCATTCCCCTTCCTGAGCATGGCTGTGATGTGTTTCACCAACTCAGCAAAATTTGAGATAAATCTTCTCAGAAAATTTATCTTTCCCAAAAAGGCCCGAACTTCCTTCTTAGATCTGGGAAGTGACAGGGTCTGAAGCGCTTCTACCCTGCTAGGGTCAATCCTTACTCCCTTTGCTGACACTATGTGGCCTAATAGCTTCCCTTCCTGCATAGCGAACAAAGATTTCTTGGGGTTCAGGGATAGGCCAAACTTCCGAAACTTCAGGAAAACTCTCTTTAAGTGGCAGCAGTGCTCCTTGTCTGTCCTAGAGAAGACCGTGATGTCATCTAGATAGATTACCATGAACTAGTCTTTCTCCCCGATGAAGGCTATGTCCATGGCTCGTTGAAATGTTGCTCCTGCGTTCATCAATCCGAAAGGCATTTTGGCATACATGAATGTGCCCCAAGGAGTGGTGAATGTCGTTTTATCTCTGTCCTCAGGCATGACTGATATCTGATTGTAGCCAGAAAATCCATCAATCATGGATATCCTAGATGCGCTAGTGACCTTTTGCAATATGTGTTCCATGTTGGGCAGGGGGTAATTGTCTTTCCTTGAGCTTCTGTTCAGGTTCCTGAAATCGACACAGAGTCTAATTTCCCCACTTTTCTTTCTCACCGGGACCAAATTGGCCACCCAATCGGAATATCTCAAGGGGACAATGATTCGGGCATCTAGCAGCTTCTTCACCTCTTTCTCCATGACAGGTAGAAGCATGGGTTTATCTACCTTAGCTTCTGCTTGAATGGCTTAGCCTCTTCCTTCAGTGGGATCTTGTGCTCAATGACAGATGTGTCGTAAGTCTTGAGATCTTCGTAGGTCCACGCAAACACATCGGAAAACTCCCTCAGCAACTCAGTATATCCAGCCCTCTGCTCCTTGGTCAAACTCTTTGACAGCTTGACAAACTTAGGCTCCTCTGGTGTGCCAATGTTGCACTTAGCCGTGTCAGCATCATCACCTGAAACTCTGCCCTTTAACGTCACATCATTCCCATCAAACAATCTTTCTAATGGGACCAGTCCCCTCGAAATGTGATTGCTAGGCAATTGAATAATGTCATGCTTTGCTATTTTACTTAGCAACTCACCCCCGTCCAACCTTTCTTCAGAGACGGAATCTTGATTGATATGCAGCTTTGAAAACTCTTCGATAGTCTCCAAGAATTTCTTGATCTCACGATCATCCTCAAACACCTTCCAATGCTTGACGTTGTCAGGTATGGAGGGCCTGTATTTTACTTCTACATCATACCTAAGCTTGGGCGGCAAGGGTACTTTGAAATTGCTTGCTGATGTAGCCAAGGAATCTGCCACTGTGTTCTCCTCTCTTGGGATGAAAGAAATGTTAAATGCCGAGAAGAAACTGTCAATTAGGTCCCATACCTCATTCCTGTAACTTCTGAGTCAAGGATGCTTGGCCTGATAAATGCTTCTGATCTGCTGGACTACCAATTCTGCATCTCCGAACATTGCCACCTTCTGGATTCCCATTTCCTTTGCGGCTCTTAATCCTAGGATAAGAGCTTCATACTCTGCCACATTGTTGGTAGCTTCGAATTCTAATTTGTATGACAGAGATGTGGTCTCCTGAGAAGGTGACACAAAAACCACCCCAGCTCCAGCACCTTCTCGGGAACAGGCTCCATCAAAAAACATTTTCCAAATTGGGGTGATGGAGGGAGGAAATTCATGGGAAGCAGTGGGCTGCCTTCTGAGTTTGAGGAGAGGCTCGGGGGCATGGGTGAGCTGTAGCAAACTGGAGCCTAAATCAGTGTCCAAGGCAAAAATGGGATGATTGGTAGGGTTGGCCACATCACTGATTATGTAGGCCAGTTGGGCTCCCCTGTACAGTCTTCTATGCTCTCCTCCAAACAATGGAATAGTAGCATATGTGAGGTCCATCTGCAAGGTTCCCCCCAGTCTTTTAATCCAAGATCTTGATAACAACATACCAAACTTGGGGGGAACATCAGCTACTACGATATCCATGACCACACTTTTCATGGGCAGTTGAAACAAGGTCACAACCGGGTATTTAATGACTCCAAGACACTGAACTCTCCTGGAGTCAAAAGAATAGAGGTCATGATAGGCTCGGGTGACTTCTAGTCCTAACTCTTCCATGACAGTTTTGGGCATGAGGTTGTGAGAGGCCCCTGAATCCATAACGCAATTATGCAGCACTTTATCATGTATGTTCAGGGAGGTGTAGAAGGGAGGGGATGAATCATCTCTGTCTTCTACCATAGGGCCAAGGATAACTGCAGGCTTTTCATCTTGGAGGTTTATAGAGTCCGTGGGGGGGCATGAGGCTTCAGATTTCAAAAGCTCAGAGAAGCATTTTTTGAACTCTTCATGTTTGATTAGCTCGGTGAGGGGCACAGGGATTCTGATCTTTTGAATCTCATGTTCGAAATTAAAAGAAGATGTGAGCTTTGGAATTTCTCTTATTTCAGGAACATGATTGTGGACAAGGGGAGAGAGGGGTTGAGCCTTCTTACCTTTGTGAGTGTCTGCCACTATATTAGCAGGCTTCTCTGTTCTAGTGGACTGCTCAGGAATATCGGGAGCTGCTGTCCTTTTGTCGGACCTCAGGTTGTACCTGCCTCAGCCACCGCTAGCCTTGTCTCCCTTGCTCAGTTCATTTAGCTGACTATCCATGAGAGACTCTTCATAAGCTGTTTGAGTCAGATGAGGAAAAGGGGTAGTGTCTTCGAAGCAGTGGATTTTAGGATTGAGCTCCTCTGTCTCTCTTTCTTCCTCATCGACCACCAAATGATTCTGAAAAGGGGCCTGAATCCTCTGGTCTTCTCTGTCCCTTTTCCTCTCTCTGTGCATAGTCGGGGGAGCGATATTATTTGGCCTTCTGAAACCCCCTTTGATTTCGGCACCTTTGTACATTTGCTTCCTTTCCACCTTCAATCTTTCCATCTCTTCAGACAGGAACTTCATCATCTTGGTCATTTCATCCACTTGAGTGTGGGGCAACGATGGGCCAGAAGTTGAGGTTTCAGACTTTCCCTTTCTTCTGTCTGCGTTGGCCTTGTTCCTCAGTCTGTTAGCTACTAATATGTTGGATTCCACCTCTATAGCTGCATCTTGCATTTGAGCTAAGGAGGTGGCTCTTCTTTCTCTTAATAAAAGGCAGAAATCAGGGTCAAATGCACTAGCATAAGAAATTTGGGCAGAGGCTTCTGAGGGCTTTATCTCTGCAGGAATCTTATTATACATTTTATTGAATTTTTTGGAGAAGTCAGAGACAAACTCTCCTTCCATTTTCTTCAGAGACCCAAACTCTATCATGTAGTACATATAATCTTTTCTATCTCCCCACTGCCTCAGGAAAACACTTTCGAGGGCTTCAATTCCAGCAATAGATCCTAGGGCCAGCCCTCTAAACCATTTCCTCACCTCGCCATCCAGGCTCTGGACGAAGACTCTCATCCAGACATCTTCATTTTCGATGTTTAGGTTGTCTGCATAACTGTAGAAAGTAGCCAAGTGCTCTTCTGCAGTTATGTCCCCTTCTCCAGTGAACTTGGGCATGTATTTCAAATAATCTCCAGCAGGGAGAGGATTCATAGGATGGGGTAGGATTAAAGGAGCATATCTAGCAGCAACTATGGCATCCATTCTATTCGGAGGGGGATTAGCACTAGCCATAGGGATATTAGGTGGAGGAGAACTTGGAGGAGAAGGAGTTCATGAAGGGGCTACTGGGAATGAGTGTCGAAGTGGAGTGGGAAACAAGAGAGGATTCAGGGAGAAGGATAACGAGCTCAAGTCAGCAGGTGCTTTCTTTGTGCAGGAGTGGGGAAATCTTATGTAGTTCCGGTTCTACGCCAAGGAACAACTTCAGAGGAGAGGGAAGTGACAAGACTTTCTCCCTCCAATCCTAGGATAGGAGGGGAAAACTTAGCAAGAACACTCCCAAAATTCAAGAAACGAGAAACCTCTGAGGGAGGTCTATTAAGAAACTGAGGAGGAGAAAAAGGAGTTCTCACAGAAGGGGATGGCGTATTACCTATTTTGGCAATGGAAACTTCTTTTGCAGAGCTCTTTCCCTTTCTGTGCACCGCTTCTGAGTCAGCTTCAGGTGTAGCTAGAGGCAGCTGTGGATGAGACCGTGTGTGTCTGCCTCTGAAAGCCACAATTAAAACAGCGGGTTCGCTCCAGTGGATTCGTCACAATGGAGTCGCCAGGTGCACAGTAGTGATATTCAAGTTCTGATATCTGATGCACCTTCAGAATCAGTTGATCATTGTCGTTCAATCCCGGGGAAAATATTCAACTTCGTCCCTGGCAACGGCGCTAGAAATGTTAGCGTCGGAAGTCACTCCTGGATTGCTTGCAGGAGCAGAGCTCGACACCCATCAGTTTAATGTCACGATTTGTTTATAAAAGGATGATCAAATGAAGATAAAGACTTGAGGAGACGTCGCTCTAACTCAGGGACTGTATCTGGTACGTAAAAAACAAAGGAGGTCTAGAATCCTAACTTCAGCCAGCGGGTTGATTAAAATATGAATAGGTGGAAGACGTGATAGAAGGGTGAACAAACGGCTTTGGGCAACAGGCTTACAACAGTTTGCAAAAGAAAGACTCTGAATGCAAGATCCTCTTGGTTCAGGGTCTCAAGAAACTGAAAGGGGACTTGACTAGATCCGACAATTCCAAGTCACTCAACGTTGGGAAAACACACGAACTGATTAGAAACATCGTAACTATTACAGTGATCCATTACAACATCATCCTATAATAGCTACAACTCGACTGGATCCTCCAATTCCGAGCTGCTCTAACATAGTATAACAAAGATGTAAAAGAAACTGGCATTCATAAGGCAAGAAGTCTCAGAAGTCTGTACATAACCAGAGTATCAGTGCTTCATTAAAGATTTACAATCGGGAGGTCTGCTCAACCATCGATAGATACAAAAATGGCGAAAACACCTTCATATACTCAAAACAACCACAACAACAAAATCGAGACGTTGCATTAAAAGCTTTGCGTCTGCATGGCTTCTGACAATCTGCATTTGTGATCTTTGACTAATCGGGCACCTACGACGAATGCAATCGAACTCCTGACAGTTCCTTAGGCGAATTGATGTGCTCTTAACTCGTCGTTGAACTTTCCCGCAGAGGCGATGTCTAACTACCACCAACTGCTTCAATAACTGCTTCGTTGGGATTGAGGATGGTCCGACCAACTCGACATTTCTATGACGTGGTGGCTGCTTAATGGTGCCATTTGGATCAGCTTGAACGACCTTTCTTTGGGTGCTGCTTCACTGGACTGCTGCGAGGGACCCCCTTATGATGGATGAGGATGAGGGCATGGCGAGAATGATGGTGGGACACAAGTGGGAACAACAGGGAGTGCAAGAGTCAAAGCGCATGGTGGACGGTGTTGAGGTAGAGGAGACACATGGCAGGGGACGAGGAGACTCGAAAGGTGAGTGGATGACAAGATGGGGGGAAGGGACCACCTGGGCGGAACGAGGAGAGGCTAAAGGGAAAGGACCCTGCCACATGGCCAGGTGGGGAATAGGTGGCAAGGAGGGAAGTGGCGCAAAAGGCGGCACGATGTGGAAGGGGCCCGCATGGTTAAACGAAGAAAGGTGGTGGGAGTCTGGATCGCCTGTGAGCCGTTGATCGGGGCTCACCAATCGCAGTTGTCGGAAAGATGCACCTCGGATTCCGGACCCACCCCCTCCACTTAAAGGTAGAAAGGCGGGGGGGGTCTGGAATCGCCTCGTGCACCGTTGATCCGGGCGCT
>JASDQU010099807.1:105188-127549 GCA_032191745.1 Picea mariana
CAGCCACATCTCTTCTCAGAGATAGCTACCACCATTCGAGCAAGTTTCAGTTTCGCAGTTTTACAGTTTCAGCCTATTTCATTATTTAATAGAAGATATTGTTCACTGGATATTTGTGTTATTCTTCCTATCTCTGTGTTTATTGTATTCAGTCTGTTAATCAATTCGTTCCGCTCCTAAATATGGATCAGTGGTATCAAAGCGGTCTGCTCTTCATTTATTTTTCTTCGTGCATGTCCCCAACAAGGTATGGGTACAAGAAGTTGAGACTCGAACCCATCGAGCCATTACCAGATCAGTCGCGCTAAGCCTCGACAACAACCCATGGGAGATGAAAAGAAATATGATGGAGTAGGATATCCTATTAAAATGTTGCTTGAGGAATCCCTTGCACGACAAAGGAATGAAATGATGGACAACTTCATGCAGGTCCTTCAACGAGTGCCCACAAGAGAAGCATCTTCATCAAGCGGCCATACAACCCCCTTCAAGGTACAGGTAAATTTTTATATTCCATTATTTTAATGACTAATAGATGCAGATGTTGTAGATAAATGGTTGAATCTGCTTGAAGGATATTTTTCAGTCCATAATTTTTTCGATAGGGAAAAGATCATTTTTGCACTCCTCAAGGTCATTCCCCATGTGAAAGACTGGTGGGATACTTACTCTAAGAAAAGAGCCATGGAGGAATCTGCAATTTTTGTGGTGGCCCCTACATGGGATTCCTTCCGAGACTCCATTAAAGAACAGTACTAGCCTGTTGGAAGCTATGAGGACCAGTACACCAGATGGACCACCCTACGTCAAGAAAGGGACCAAACAGTACCAGACTTCACCAATATTTTCCATACCCTACGCACCAAATTGGGCATCAAATATTCTGAGCTTCATTTGGTGCTCAAATACTGTGGTTGTTTGCATCGATACATTCAAATAGAAACAGAGTTCCTAGACATCACCTCGTTGGGCATGGCTTATAGATACGCTGCAAGATTGAGTAGAAATTTAAGCAGAAATGACGAGAGTTTGGATCTAAAAATCCCTCACAGCCAAAGCAGGGCAAAGGCAGCCCAAACCCACATAGCAAGGGACCAAGTCGATATGGCCACCCTCAGGACAATCCATCCAAGCCGCAACACAAGAAGGGCAACAAAAAGATGAAGCACACAGGAAAATGGTGTGAGTATCATAAAAGTCCTTGGCACAACACCGACGAATGCAGCTCCAAGCACTCCCTCGTGGTCGAGCTGAAGGCTTCCAAGTCAGAGGCTAATTCTGATTTCGAGTCAAATCATGGAGGGAAGCGAATTATCAATGTTGAACTAAGTTCCACGGTCGCTACCACCAAAGTCCGGTCAAGCAAACCAGAAGAACCAGAGGAAGGGGAACACCTCTTTCACTCGCAGATGTGGGTCAAGGGGGCTTTGATTCATTTCGTTGTTGACAACGGTAGTCAGAAGAACCTAATTTCAGCAGAGGTCGTCAAGCGGTTGGACCATCCAATGACACCGCATCCACAGCCCTACACCATCAGCTGACTTCATCAAGGAAGAGATCTTTGCGTCAGCCAACAATGTCATTTGTCCTACATCATCAAGCCTTTCAAAGATGAGGTACTGTGTGATATTGCTCCCCTTGAAGTTTGTGATGTTATGTTAGGACAACCATATTTGTGGAAGCGTCATGTTGTGTATGAGTCGAGACCCTGTAGTGTTATTATTACTTTGGGTAGACAATTGTACAGGATCCCAGAGGTGGCACTGCCTATTGTTATTTCTTTAATCTCTGCCAAGCAATGTCATAAGGTCATTTCACAGACCGGGAAGTTTGTCTTCTTTGTGATTCGTGCTCACAGTAAGAAGAAGGTCACCGCCACATCTGTGGCCTCTACACAACACCTCTCTTTGCAGCAGAAGAAAGTGGACGGGATCGTGGAATAATATAGAGACATCTTCACCTCACCTACAGGGGTACTGACACACTGCCAAGTCAATCATCCCATTGATCTAACCCCTAATGCACCTCTACCTAATGGGCTAGTCTATCAGTGCTCACCAATGGAGAATGACGAAATCAGGCATCAGATCCAAGAGCTTCTCCAAAAGTGGCACATCAAACCCAGCTTTTCCCCTTGTGGAAGCCCGATTGTACTGGTGCAGAAGAAGGATGGGACTTGGCGACTCTGCATTGATTACAGAGCCTTAAGCAAAATCACAGTCAGGAACTGCTACCCCATTCCCAGGATTGATGACCTTCTTGACCAACTCAAGGGGGCAAAGTTCTTCAACAATATTGACCTGAAGTCTGGCTACCACCACCCATCGAACCAACTGATGTCTAGAAGACAACCTTCAAGTCTAAAGAAGGTCCTTATGAATGGCTAGTCATGCCCTTTGGCTTAACAAATGCACCAACAAATTTCATGAGGTTGATGGATGATGTATTGCGACCCTTCACCAACTCCTTTGTGGTAGTATATTTGGATGACATCCTCATCTTCAATAGAACGTGGGAGGACCACATGTGGCATATTCAGCAGGTTTTGAGCACTCTACGATAGCACAATCTTTATGACAACTTAGAAAAATGCTCTTTTGGCATGAACAGGGTCCAATACCTGGGCTACATTATTGATGAGCATGGGGTACATGTTGATCCAACTAAGATCCAAGTCATCTGTGACTGGCTAGCCCCGACCACAATGACCAAGCTTTGGAGCTTCTTGGATCTAGCTAATTTCTACCGACGGTTCGTGTTGGGATTCTCCCATATTGCATGGGCCCTCATCCAGGTGACCAAGGGCGGTGGTAGGGCCAAGTTCGTATGGGGGAAGGAGCATCAACGAGCATTTGATGATCTAAAACATCTCTTGTGCTCAGCTCCAGTACTCTCCTTGCCTGATCTGCAACACCCATTCGAGATTGAAACTGATGCATATCACTATGTTGTGGGCACAGTTCTCAATCAGCACGGGCATCCTATGGCATACCATAGTGAGACACTCTCTGATACTGTCCTAAAATACCCCACCTATGACAAGGAAATGTATTCCATTGTACAAGCCTGTTTTTAATGGAAACATTACATTCTGGGGAAAGAGACGATCATACACACTGATCACAAGCCTCTGCAGTTCATACAGACATATGGGAAATTGCAGAACGACCGCCATCAAAAGTGGTCCACCTACCTGTAGCAGTTCCATCTCAACATTAAGTATAAGACAGGTATCTTTAATTGTGTCATTGACTGCCTCAGTCGGCCTCCTGTGGCTGCCCTCGCCACTGTGCTCCAGTCCTATGGACATGAAACATCGAAGTGGCCCCAACTTTATCAGCAAGATCCGGACTTCGCCGCCACATATCATCTCTTGGGTACAGGCACCACTATCACTACTTTCACATTCAGGACGGAATCTTATGCCACCTAGGCCATCTCTGTGTTCCTACAAGCGAGCATGCAAAGCTGATTTGGGAAGCCCACTACAGTTGGGTGGCAGGACATTTTGGCATAGAGAAAACTGTGGTCATTCTTCAGAAACATTTTTATTGGCCAAAACTTCGACAGGACGTCAGCAAGTATATCATATCTTGCACTGCCTATGCCATTGCCAAGCTAGCCATCAAGAAGCAAGGCTTATACAGCCCTCTTCCTATTCCCAAGAATTCATGGGAATCCATCTCAATGAATTAAATGTCTGGTTTGTCGTCCACCAAGCACAGGAATGACTGTGTGTTTGTGGTCGTTGATTGGTTTTCTAAGATGGCCATCCTCACAGCCTATAAGAAGAATGTCACAGTGGCAAAGACTGCCAAGCTCTTCTTCGAATGAGTTTGGGTCCACTTTGGGATACCACAGACCATCATCTTCGACCACTACAACTGGTTCCTCAGCACCTTTTGGTCGAGTCTCTGGTCTCTATTGGACACCAAGCTCACAAAATCCACTGCTTTCCACCTCCAAACTGATGGACCAATCAAGGTCATCAATCAGATGATTGTGCACATCCTGCGCATGTACAATTCTAAGCATCCTCGTACATTAGACGAGAGTCTTCCATATGTCCAACACAGCTACAAAAGGGCTCTCCATAGTTCCATCAACCATAGCCCATTTCAGGTGGGTCTGGGATTCCAACCCTTGGGACCCATTGATGTTGCACTTCCTCTTGCCACTGCACAGACAGACTCTTCCCCTGATCAATATGCGATCGACAAAGCCACCAGATTCATTGAGTGGATTCAACACATTTGCCAATAGGTCCAAGAGATTTTACAGAAATCCAATGATAAGTACAAGTAGCGCCATGATTAGCACAGGGTACCACACTAGTTTCAGGTTGGCGACATAGTCTGGTTACATTTGCAGAAGGAGCATCTCACTGGGCCCCAGTGGAAGCTTCGCCCACTTCGTTATGGACCTTACACTATCACCAAGGTTGTGGGCAATAATGCTTTTGAACTCAACACTCTACCCTTCCTTGGTTTGCATCCAGTATTCAATGTGGACCTCCTTCGACCATATTTTCCACTGCTATTGGACACCTCTGAGATTGTCAAACAACTGATGCCAATAGAGCTCAACCCTGACTGCATGGAACAAGCATCCACCGATCAGATTGTGGACACACAGGTCAAGGGCACTCGCCAGCAGTGGATCCATCTTTATCAAGTTGTCAAGGTAGGGCAACTCCTACACCAAGGCAAGTGGCTCACCCGGGGCCAAATCCAGAAAAATTTTCCTCACCTAATGGGGGAACTCAACATAATAGAGACCATTTCTTCCTAAGGGGGGATGATTGATCTAGGTGGATATTGGTGGCCACCCAACTAATCCAACTAGCTCCTCATGTCTGTTTTTGTTCAGCACGTCTTTCTGTACTACTTTATAATTGTGATTTCTACACTTCTGGGGCTATCTGAAGCCTCACACATTCTCCAGGTGGATACGGGTGACCTCTCACCTAATCCAACTGGCTTATCTTGTATGTTTTCATGTCAACACATCTTACTGTACTTTCAAGGTTGTTTTGGGGCCCTAAACATTGTTTTTTTTTCTTGCCACAGTCAAACTATAGACAAAGTCATAGTAGAATGGTGTAATGTGTAGCTCTCTAAAAGACCTTTCCAATGGGCTATCACGTGCCTAAAACGGAGGTCGTATGCAAAAGTTATGACCCTAGGAAGTTGAGGTACCAAATTACACCAACTTACCCATAGGGCCCACATGAATTTTAGTGTTTCACCTTCTAGGGTTAGGTTTTTGGCATTCATGAGTAATATGAAAAGGGCATATGGAGCCTCATTGTAATCCATTCTGCTCAGATAGATGCGCGTAGCAGCCACATCTCTTCTCATAGATAACTACCACCATTCGAGCAAGTTTCAGTTCTGCAGTTTTATAGTTTTAGCCTATTTCATTATTTAATAGAAGATATTGTTCATTGGATATTTGTGTTATTCTTCCTATCTCTATGTTTATTGTATTCATTCTGTTAATTAGTTCGTTCCGCTCCTAAATCCAGATCATCAATGGTGTTGTAACAGTACTCACCCAAGTGCAACCACTTGACCCATGCTCTTTTTTGTCCTGCCACATAATTTCTGAGGTACCCTTCTACCCATTTATAAACTATTTCAGTTTGACCATCTGTTTGTGGATGATAGTTGGTGCTAGGGGTCAATTACATCCCAACAAGCCAAAATAGCTCCTACAAGAACGTGCTCATGAATCTATTGTCCCTGTCACTCACAATAGCCTTAGGTAGCCCATGTAATATGAAAATTTCCCTAAAAAATAAGTTTGATATCTATGATGCACTATACTCCATGGATATGGAAAAGAAAATGAGCAAATTTTGTCAAGCGATCTACCACCACAAAATTCCCATCCTTCCCCTCTGCCTTGGGCAATCCTGTAATAAATCCAAATAAATGCTTTCAATGGGAAGAGGTTGTAACAAACCTATTGGGTGGGTGTGTTCATCCTTGTTTTGATGGCATGTGACACACTCCCTGATATGGCACATAACGTCCACCTTGAGGCCCCTCCAAGTGAACCTTTCTCTAATCTATCTATAAGCCTTGAGGAACCCCTGATGTCCTACTAGTGGTGAGTTATGAAATGCTTGCATCACCTTTTCCTTAAATTTGGATTCAACGACCAAATAGATCCCCCCTTTATAGTATATGATATCATCCACAAGCTTCTACATGTCATTCTGTACTTGGCCATCCATCAATTCGCATGCAAACTTGTTTTTTGAGTATTCCCCTAACAGGTGTGATTTCCATTGAACTGATATCTCCGACATGGAATAAGTTGAGGGTCTTCTAAATAAAGCATCTGCTATTACATTGTTTTTCCCTTTAACAAATTCTATTTCAAAGTCATAGGCTTGGATTTAACTCACCCATTTTTGTTTCCTCTCATTAAGATCCTTCTGTTCAAGAAAGTATTTGTTGTTATGATCAAGTCTGCCTACAAATTTTGCTCCCACCAAGTATTGTCTAAATTTGACTAGTGCATGCATGATGGCTAGCATCTCCTTATCATATATGGTGTATAATAACTCAGGCCCTCTTAATTTTTTTTTCTCAAAAGCAATAGGGTGCCTATTATGCATGAGTACAACCCCAACTCATTCCCCTAATGCATCACACTCTAATATGAATGGATGGGGAAAATATGGTAAAGTTAGGACTGGACAAGTGCTCATGACCTTCTTCATTTTATCAAAAGTCGGTTGTGCTTCATCACTCCACTTGAATGCACCCTTTTTGGCCGGATCAGTTAGTGGTGCGCATAGTTGTTAAAAACCTTTTACAAACCTCCTATAATAGGTGCAAATACCAATAAACTCACGTAACTCTGTGATGTTCCTTGGTGTTGGCCAATCCAAAATGGTTTGTATCTTTTCCTAATGAACTTATACTACTTTTTCTCAAATGATATGCCCCAAATATACTACCTCTATCATCCCGAACTCGCATTTAGATTCCTTAGCATATAAGGAATTCTCCTCCATGATGTTCAAAATCTGATCCAGATGTTTTAGGTGATCTTCCCAAGTTTTGTATAGATTAGCAAGTTATCAAATAAAACCAAAAGATACTTCCTCAATTGTTTATTGAATAAATGATTCATACATGATTGGAAGGTGGTTGGCGCATTGGTTAGTCTAAAAGGCATAACTAAAAATTCATAATGCCCATAGTGACACTTGAAATTTGTCTTGTGTATATCTTCCTCCCTCATTCTAATCTAATGGTATCTTGAGAATAGATCATTTTTTGTGAAATAGATTGCACCATGAAGCTCATCCAATAACTCATCTATCCTTGGAATGGGGTACCTGTTTTTTATTGTCTTTTTATTTAAGGCTTTGTAATCAATACACATGTGCATTGTCCCATCCTTCTTTTTTACCAACACAACGAAAGATGGAAATGGGATTGAGCTTGGCCTAATATGCCCCATGTCCAGAATTTCTTTGATGGCTTTCTCAATTTCATCCTTGAATTTCTTTGGGTGCCTTTATGGTGTGGTAATGACAGGTTTGGCACCTTCCTCTAGTTCTATAATGTGTTCAAAGCCTCTATTTGGTGGTTGTCCTGGGGGAATCTATCCAAAAACCTTCTTACACTTGTCAATTATCCTTTGTATGTCTAGTGAGTAGTGTTGGCGCTTATCCTTAATGTTTTGGGTGACAAATAGACACTCTACTACATAATCCACATCCCCATGTGTTACGGAAATATTCCACTGCGAACATGTGAACTTTCCCTTGGATTATAGACCCCTATACCAAGACAGAAACACTACAAATGGACACTAACATCCCTTTGATTTCAGTTCGATCAATCAAAAAGAGAGAAGGAGAAAGAGTGTGATGCACCTTGTTTCGAAGTTTGTCCTCGTTGCTTCCTACTCTAGCAGATTAAATCAAACAAATTCATCTACAAAGATCGAAGGAACAATAGACAAGCGCATGCAAACATACACTTGAAGGAAATAGGCCAAGTTTATTAAATGAGAACCAAGAAAACTTAAATGACACAAATTATGTTAGTTACAAATCCTCTAAGCTCTCCTCCTTGAAACCCTTGCATGAATCCCAATATCATAAGTTTGATATATCTGTCACTGTCCTCCATAATCAAAGGTTTGATACCTGAAAGCTTCTCTCCTTTTCACCTTGGAAATCCCTTAATATATAGGCTTGAGAGGCACAACAACCATGAACAAATGAGGGGTATGGTGGAGGATATGGATCCTTGAGGCTTGGATCAGATCCTAAAGTGACGCCCAAGCATGAGGGTCAAACACAACTAACTCAATCTCAAAGAGTTGGCCCTTAGAAAGAGGTGGGATTCTTCAAATTTTCCTCTAACCAAAAGCAACGCTCTCGTATAGTTAGATACATAGTGTTGATCCTAGATCAACTCTCCCTAAATAAGGTAAGGGGGGTGGTACCCTATGGGATAGCACTCCCCCGGCATGTCTAGGGGGGCGCTACCCTTCAAAAATGTCCAAAAAATGGTCGATTTTCCAAGTAAAAAGTGTGTTTCTAGCCTTGAAATGATGGGTTTCTTCCTCTAATATGACTTAGGGATCATGRAAAATGTTCTTTGATGGTTTCAAGGAGTTAAAACAAATAGAAAAGTGCATGTGACACTTAGTAAGGTGCATACGACACTTGACTACACTTGCGACACTTACCAAGGTGCATACGACACTTGCGACACTTAGGGTGAGATACTTAAGTGTGGCATTTTKATGTGTAACAATTGCCCCCTAAAGTGTGAGGTTAGAAGAGAAATTGATGTCTGAAAAACTTTACAAATTCTTCGATGCAAGGGTGTTGGAGCGGGAGAACCTAGTAGAAGCTGCAAACAACCATCAAACAATATTAATATATGTTTCATCCCCGCGGCAGGAATACCTATGCTCAGAATACAAATGACTCAAAGCATAGCCTCCAACCAATACACTGTGGATCCATGAGAATATTGACTAAGGATATGGGCACCAAACATACAATGTGGATCCATATGACTCGATCAAGTTGTAGCTATGAGATTTTACACAGTGGAGCTACAATATGACAAAACAACATAGACACGGACTAATACAAAGTGGATATATGTAACGGTGTATATCAATAAGTTTCAGACTCCATTGCAACCCGGTTTAGTCAAACAACATTTGGTAGATGCCAAATATGTCCCCAGGGTCTTCATCTTGATCCCAAACCAGTACGATTCTAACCGTGTGAATACATGTGCTGATGTCAAACATGGTAGAAACCACTTGATTACCGGTCATTGATGTATATCATTAACAAGCATGAGAGAGGTCACCATTGATGTCAATGACTCCCAAGGTACCCTAGTACAATCCAACAGGTGTGAATTTTATGAGTTGAAGTCAAACACTCATTGAATCATTCGATCAGAGGTCAATCATGTTAACTCATTGTCGAAAGCGAGGAGACCTGCCATTGAGGCATGAAGGTTCCAAGATACTAATTGGTTTCTAAATCTAATTCCTACATAATGTGTTGAAGTCGACATGAAAAGACTCGTCAAAGCAGGGACTTGATTTATCCCCCATCATCGACACAAAACTGACACATGATAGTGAGTTAAGATGAAAGATTAGATGTGAACAGACCGACATGGGTATGAATACTGTAGAGTGGTTTATACTTCCCTTGAACATTGCATGGAAAAATAATTGACTTGGTAGCATTGAATCAGCAAGGCAAGGATCAAAACATAATGTGATGATATCCATAGTGTAAGGACAACCAAAGGTTCTCTTTGAAGGAAAAGAGTATGACGACATAGAGTGTGATGAAAACCATAGGTTCTCTTTGAAGGAAAAGAGTACGATGACACATGGACTTCAAATGACTCAGAGACAAGTGGCTTACCCAACTGTACGACATAATGTAGACATGTGCCATGTTCAAGGGCAAAAACAAAGAGCTATCATAAAGGTTTTCAAGACTTGACCCACTTCCGAATTTTTCCCCCATCCAAATACATGAGTACCTCTTTCTTTTTTAACGAGCTCGAGGAGAATAAAAGGTGCTCGGTATAAGCTCATCCTTCGAACGAGTCCTTCGGAGTATTTTTAACAAACCCTGTGAAGGAGTGGTTCAGTCTCAGATAGGCCTTTCAATGTCTGTTTTATGAGCCCAAAGAAAGTAAACTCAGTGGTTTTTAATGTTTAGAGAGTTTCAAAAACACTTAAAGGAAACTCCTAGATGGACTTTTTCATAATTTTAGTCTCCCAAGCCCGAAAAAGTACAAAACAACACTTAGGAGAACTCTCCTAACCAGATGGTCAAGGTGTTCCTTTTTCGTCAAGTAGTCTGATGAGACAGAAAAAGAGATAAATKATTGCTCAATAGATGTGCTTTCTAATTCACTTTAATGAGCATGAAATACYACAAGATCGCTCAGAAATATTTTCATGTTTAGAGAGTCTGGAAAGAGATTAAAGGAAACTCCAGGTGGTTCCTTTTCGTATAACCTTTACGAGTCTGAAAAAGTGATAAAAGTATACTCGGTCACATTCTCATGTATTTACGAGCACGAGAAAGAACAAATATTGTGCTCAGAATTGGTTTCATTTTTACACAAGATTGAAACAAAATTAAACTATGCTTGTAACTCCAGGTTCAATCCCCAAATTTTTATTTCATTTTTTAACAAGATTTATATAGGAAAGGGAACTATGCTCATAGCTTCTGTTTCATTTTGTAACGAGCTTGCCGAAAGAAGTAAAATTATGCTCGTAGCTTATGTTTCATTTTTTAACGAGCTTGCCACATAGAAGCAAAACTATGCTCGTAACCTTCCCTTGATCATAGTTTCCAAGAGGACAATCCTCTGGTAGGAATACATGCCAAGGGACAAATGTCAACCATGGCTTCCAGGAGATCTTCGCTAGATGGAAGAAAAACAATCTAGAAGGAATACATGTCGATGGCCTCGATAAGGGTAAGGAGATTTGGCTCTAAAATCCATATCGAAGAGATGGCCATGTCAACTACCAGATCTTAGTCAAGAGAAGGGAGAGATTCTCTCTCGTTTAGAGTTTAATGCATGGGACATGTCATTACATAAATGACTTGCGGCGGGGTGGACATCATTGGCATGGATGGACCATTCAGGGTAGGTAGATGGTTGACCATTAGATGAGGGTCAATGAATGAAAGTTGCTTGATCGTTATTATGTTTCCGTTGTGAGGGAAACATGTCACTTGAAAGAGAGTAGACACAAAATATCTCATAACATAGACATAGTCTCGCCCAAGGAGCAAGTTAAAGTCCAAGGGGTCATGAACTACCATCACATCGATGTAGACCATTTTTCCCCCCAAAGTAACCAGAAACTAAGGAAGGATCCCTAAAGGTTGACTAACTCTTCTATCAAAGGTCAACAGATTCTAAGTCATGGGCACAACCTGTGAGGAACCAAAATTTTTCCAAGCATTCATGGATAAGATGCTAACAGAAGCACCTTCGTCTATTATAGTGTTAGGAATATTCCCATCAAAAACTTGCACGATGATTTGGAAAGGCATTTAAGAAGGAAGACATGGTTATGTCAAATGATTCCAATTAATAGAAATCATTTGAGTGTTTGAAGAGGGTGCCATCGAGACGGGCGGAGTGCCCCCTTATTTGGGTGAATCAATATTAACAAGGTATACCAAAACAACATCCTCACTCTTTAAATCAACAATGGGATCGACCAATGATGGACTCGGAGCAACGACTTTGGAAACACTCCTTAAAAGAGGAGTGGGATCGATCAATGACAGAACTGGATCAACCACTTGGGATGCACTCCTTAAGGGAGGAGTGGGATCGATCAATGATGGACTCAGATCAACCACTTTGGGTTCACTCTTTATATGGAGAGTGGGGATGATCGATGATGAAACCAGATCAACTACTTGGGTTACTGGTTCAACTGAGGATGAAACCAGATTGAACACCTGATCAACCAGACTGACTGGGGATGGAACTGGATGTTGAGCGGAAATATTGTCATTTAATTCCGTTGTAGTATTTGCCCAACCGTTTAATTTGTCAATCCGAGGTTTGTAGGCTTACGAAGCACACGCACTATATATGCAGGACTGGAGTAGAAGTAATCTAATCTAAATTGTTGAAATGAAACTAATCTAGGAAAGTAGGAAACATTAATCTAGGAAAGCAGGAAATTGCATAAAGGAAAAGCAATACAACATGTGAAGAGTTAACGACAAATAACATATGTGAGCTCACACAATAAGGCTATCTTGAATTACATAACAATAATCAAATGACAATCATGAAAGCATAACAATGAAAGAATATGAATCAAAGCTAAGAATCCTTTTCTCTTTTGAATCCTAATGACTACTCTAATTCTAATTACATCCTAATTGAATTCTCATGAAGAGAGAGCACTCTCTTTTATACATGAGAGCCTTGAAGATAAGATAACCATCTCATTATTACAGATCCACTATTCTCTCAACCTATTTTCAATTATTACAAAATATAATCCCTTTAAATCCTCACACATATCTCTCATATATCTTTAGATAAGATATTCCAACCAAATCTCCATGATCTTCTCCTTTGGAATGGTCTTGAATTGTCTTCTCAAATATTGAAATGGTGAGGAAGTATTCAGGAATTCCTTTGAATTAATCCTTCACATATTCCTACACATTATAAAGCTCACACATATTTGAGATATATATGAAAACATGTTGATTTTCTAACATTTAATCACAAATTCCTTTTAAATACTAAAATGAATAAAGTGGATAACAATAAGGTGAAACCCAAGCATATTTATGGAAATGATATCATGAAAGGTTAATGGGGCGATGAAATGTGAAGAAGGATGAAGGGAAAGGTGGATGAGAATAGGACATTTCTGAGCCCCAACATACCCCCCAACTTAACTTGTTGTGTGTCCTCATGCAACCAAGCATGGATCTTCTCAAAAAAAAAAAAATGGCATCTGAATGTTGGCTTTGAGTGATGATAATGAATGTTTCCAGGATGGGTTTTACATAAGTAACAACTGGAATTTTTCATATGGTTGGTTCTTGTGTGACAACCATGAATATAAAGAATGTTGGTTCTTGTGTTAACAACATTCATTTCGTTATTTGTTCTCTTGTTGTTATGATAATAATTTGCCCATATTTTTACTGGAAAATGTATGCTATCAGTGTGCATAAGGAAAACATCACTTAGTATAAGAAAGCCCCTTTGTTTTGTATATTTTTGAATCATGCCAATATGTGTATCAGTGCTTATGAAGTAAAGTGCAACACAGTATCGTTGGAAAAGAAATGACCATAACTGGTAAATGAGACGAAAAAATGGAATGATGGTAGTGGAAAAGTGGAGTGATGATAGTGAATAATGTCCCCTACCCCCCAACTGAACTTGTTGCATGTCCTCATGCAACGTGGCATAAGTCATAGAAGTGAAAGAGGAAAGGGAACTGAATGAGGGAGTTTTCCAAATTATTCATTGCTAGCAGTTGAGGAATTACATGATTAAAGTTTAGAAAATAACATACCTCCACTCACCCAAAATGTTGATGAACTATGCAATAGGAATATGACTGATGCGACTGCTAGAGCATGAAAGATGTCACTGTTGCAAGGTCATATGAAAAGTGATGACTGTTGTCGCTGCGACTGTTGTCGGCGGGATCAGAGAATGTGAAGTGGAGGGATCTGAACTGATGTTGAATGAATCATAGAAAAGAGAAAGTGTGAAAGTGGAACTATGGTAGTCTCATATGACTGAAGTCATGCTACTGTAACTGCTGGTAGAGTCATGAAAAGTGTATAGTCTTCACCCACTGCTAAACCTGATGGTACAATTCTAATCATGCAAATGAATGTGTCGATGTCGAGCATGAAAAGAAGTTATTGGATTACCGACCAATGATGAATGTCGTTAACCAATGCGAGGCAACTCACCATTGATGTTAATGAGTGCCAAGGTACCTGAGTACATCTGGAGAAGTGCGAATGAATGAGATGAGGTCGAGCCACTTGTAAGATCTAACAATCAAGGGACATTGATGTATTCCCATGATTGTCAGTGAGAGAACTTGCCATTAAGGCATGCAAGCCCTTAAGTACTCAAAAATGGACTCTAGTCTATATCCCAGATAAGGTGTCGAGGTCGATGGGGCAAGACTGTTGAAAGGTGGGCCTTAAGGAATCCCACATCAGTCAACCATCAGTTAACACGAGTTTATAAAAAGAGTGGTAGGACTATAGATGTAAAGATCTCGGTAGCAACAAGGGTTATGGCAAGGAAATGTAATCATGGAAAAAGGGAGTTTGTTTTATTCAGAAGGAAAATTGAAAAGGCAAAAAGGTACTGAAAACGATAAAGGAAATGATGTATGCAACTCAGAAAGATAGGCATGTGTGAAGTCATGAAAGTTAAGGCAGTGGAAGATGGCTTCAACACTAGGTGACTAATCAACTTTGAAGGAGAAATGGGGCGATGTTACAGCATGAAATTGGGCAAAATGTGGAAGTATGGGTATCACAGCATGGTGTATCAGCAAATTGCTTCTGCATATCAGCAAGTTGTCGCTATGTAACAACAAACGTCATGATGTGTAACARCTTTTGTTTAGTAACAACTCCTTCAAGCTATCTAGCAACATGGTTTTCTTAAAGATCATTGTGGCATGGAACATGAGCATCCTGTTCCTGCAATCAGTCTTTAGTACTAATCCTGCAATCAAAACTTTGTGAGAGCAGTACAAAATATAAAATGCAAGAGATAAGTACAAATGCGAGCTAATTGAGATGCAATTATACCTGTTGTCTGCACTTATTCGCTTCGTCGTTGATTTCCTCCAAAGTGACTTTAAGAAAAATAAATGAATGTTAAACATGAAAACATGAATTTATTATTGTTTTCAAGAATGTTAAAAAAATTTCCATTTGCAATTTTTATATATTTTTCCAATTTTTATGTTTGTTTTTTGTGTTTTATAATAAAACAAAAACATATATATATTTTAATTTGTTAATAAACAAAGAAATAAATGTTGTTTGTGTTATTTAACTAGGCATTGTTCTTCAAAGTCGGCGTCCTTGGTACTGCAAATAAACTTCACCTGTTGAGTCGACGAGAGATCCTCATAACCTAAGCTGGCACGGCTTGCAAAGGACTCAAATTTATCAATCACTCTATTATCAAAGTGAACACCAAAAGCAAGCAACAGATTAGCTTTATCTACTGCATAATTGGCATAAACAGTCCCGTGCATGCCCAAAATCCCCAAGTTTATCTCAAGCTAAGATTAAAGTATGGGCCCATTAAAGTACGTGCCACCGGAATGCCTGTATGATCTACAACTCTCTGGGTTCCTGGCTAGCATTGATACACTCGGGGCAAAAACTGCAAGAAAGAAATATGGGTAATGCATTCTATTCAAATTTCTTGAGGTAGCTTCGAAGGATGAATTTAAATCTTTGTTGATTGTGACAAAGTCTGTGCTACATCCAACATTCATATGACCAACAAATGAGTGGATATAAGTTGAGTGTAGATTGCAAGAATTGAAACTGCAACCCTTCCATGATTGTACACATCCTTAGATGATTAATATGTTAATATAACGGATTAAATAATTGAATTAGTGATCAAGGATAAGGTACATCGATGTAAATACACATGGAATATGGAATCTACTTCCCCGATAGTGAAGTCTCATAAAGAAACCAGTCGCCTTCTCTGATGCTCAGTTTGTAGATGCATTTCTTAAGAAATTATGCATAGATGCAGCCATAGCTTGTAGCATATAACCGTGACTTGGAATTGATCAGAACGAGGTCATTGTCTTTAGCGCCCATCATCAAAGAGACGGTGTATCAAAGGCATGAGATCCTGGCAAACCAGGGCATATTCTACGAATGCCAATCCTATTCCTAACCCCAGTCCCCTTGAAATCCCTATTCAAATTCGAATGGGAGGGAGGAATCTTGTTTACGCAATAGAAAAACCTCGGGTTGGGAATTAAAGAAAAGGAAAATCGAACCTTGGCATTTGAGTGATGATTTTAAATGCCAGATTGTAGCTTGAGCATTAATGATAAGATCTGCAAAAAAAAAAGAATTTAGATGGCAAGCACAAACTCCTGGTAATCAGGGATAATAGTCATCTAGAAAACGGTTTTTAAATCGGTGAATTGAACTCCAGCTGGACACATAATCAATATAGATCGAAATATCAAATCGGTGAATTGAACTCCAGCTGGACACGTAATATAGATCGAAATATCACCAGATCGATCGGGATCGAGAGGTGAACATGTCTAGTGTCGACCGATACGGAATAAAACCAGTTACCTCCCTTGCCGATCGAAAAATCTGCGTATTTTGTTAGAAACACATTCGAGATTTACAGGTAGCATAGCGTTTCGATTTTTGGGAGTGCAACAAACTGAATATCACCAACACAATAAATGAAAATCATCGTTGATTGCCAGAAGAACAAACTGCCAGATAATTTTTCATAGATAACGCCAATCAAAGTTAGAATGACAATTGTAATTATCCCATCGTTAAAACCCAGATGTACTGGCACGGAACTAGAGACACGGGCTGCTTGAATAAACACTAATGACCAAATATATATGGGACGGTTACAATTATAGTTTTATCTCCTTCTTCAAGAATCGTAGCGGATTAAATATGGAAGAAATGGATCGGCAAGATGATTACTGTAAATCAAATTGAGACAAAATCAAATGTAAATGGGATTTAGTCTTTGCAACCTCCAGTAGAAAAATCACTTTGTTTAGTTGAACGTATCAAAGATACGAGGAGATAAATCTTTACAATCATATAGGTCAGAGTGAATCTAAAAAAATGGATCAGCTTACCTCTCTCAACATGCACTTACCCACCCATTCCTTTAGCTAGCAAAGTTATTGAAGCGTGTGCCTTTATCCCGTTTAGATCTGCCATGCAACCACTGTGCATCATATACATCATTTCGTGCAATCACTAGTCATTACTAGCATCAAAGGTCGTAGTTTTCACACTATCCGTGGTTGGAGTTAACCAAATATATGATCCATCAGTTTCAATAAGGCGTTTACCTTGATCAAAGCATGTACCATGTAGACAAACGACAGTTTACCCCATCCACAAAGTAGCGTCAAAGCAAATACTGGGCACAGAGGTAGAGGTAGTTAATCATGCATTGAATCTCATGACTGTGGGGGCTCCACCCCTTGCGTGAGAGATGGGAAATATTTGGCTTGATATAACAGGTTTGGATTTAGGCTCTCGTTGAATTGCAAATTGTTGATGTTGTTTAGTTGTTCGATCAAGCTTATGCGGTGGTTTCTGTGCATTTAAAATTCATGATATTTTGTTTGTTTGCAGGGTTATTTCCAGGATGAGGGGCGAGGGAAAAAACATGGCGTTGCTTCTACGCAAACCAAAAATAAACCAGGGCGAAGGTTTGGGCCTCATAAATTGCAGACCGTTGTACTTACCATTTTATTGTTTTTATTTGCAGATGCAAGGATGCTTTATTGTTTTGATTTGCAGACGGAAGGATGCACAAAAGTTTTATTTCTGTATTTTTTTATGTTATAAAACAAAGAACAAAATTAAAAATTGATTTTGCAAACTTATAAAAAATTTGTGAGCAAATGGAAACAAATTGTAGACGAAAAGTAGATTAGGCAAAAAAATTTCATCGTTAATCAATTAATCTTCCTGAAATCAATTAGTCATCCTACTTTCTGATCCTCGCGATTGCTCGAAGCGCAGAGGAGAGCATACTTAGTCTAAGAAAACAAAATTGGAAATAAAATACTACCTACTCTATGCTAACTAAAACTTAAGGTTTAGTTACGTGTAGTCAAACTTCCAATGGAGCCAATCACGCAACAGTAACAACAATATGTTCAGTGGCAATTTCTGGAATGAAAAGTGAAAATATACGAGAGTGAATGAATCTAGTCGTTGTAACGGCAAACTAACTAAGTAAAAACAAAAATACTGATCTAATTGAGTAGTTACCTAGAACCATTGTTCAATAAGGCTTTTGTAGGTGCGATTTTCCTCACTCAAATCATGTTGTAACTCCTCTTCATCTTCCTCGATCTCTTGTTCGAATGATTGTTTGTCATCGGATATGCAGGATTCTTCAGATGTTGAATCTTCAATTGTTTCTGGAGGAGTATTTGAATATTTGATCCTTGTCAAGATCTCCTCTTCCAAGGAAGAGGAGATCCCAACATCTGCCAAGATCTGAGTGAGTAGTTCCAAGGTAATACTCATTGTTAAATCATATTTCGAAAAGGAGTTCTTACCGCACCCAAATCAAAATTGAAAATGAAAACCTATTCACAGTTGCAAAAAAAAAAAATTGCAGAAATTGAAATTCACACTCTAGAGCTAGCAGGGAGAACATGAGGAGTCTCCACTCAAGTAGCTTCTATGACCCCTTACCAACACATGCATGAATTGAAATTTACACTACCCTAAATGTCCTTACCCGTATGTCACCTCGGAGTTAGGATCATGTCTAATCACACTTGCATAAATTGGAATGAAACAGAAGCTAATACCTCAATCCATCGTGCTTCCCCGGCAACGGCGCCAAAATGTTGAGCGAAAATATTGTCGTTTAATTCCGTTGTAGTATTTTCCCAACCATTTAATCTATCAATCTGAGGTTCGTAGGCTTACGAAGCACACGCACTATATATGCAGGACTGACGTAGAAGTAATCTAATCTAAATTGCTGAAATGAAACTAATCTAGGAAAGCAGGAAACATTAATCTAGGAAAGCAGGAAATTGCATAAAGGAAAATCAATACAACATGTGAAGAGTTAACGACAAATAACATATGTGAGCTCACGTAATAAAGCTATCTTGAATTACATAACAATAATCAAATGACAATCATGAAAGCATAACAATGAAGGAATATGAATCAAAGCTAAGAATCATTTTCTCTTTTGAATCCTAATGACTACTCTAATTCTAATTACATCCTAATTGAATTCTCATGAAGAGAGAGCACTCTCTTTTATACATGAGAGCCCTGAAGATAAGATAACCATCTCATTATTACAGATCCACTATTCTCTCAACCTATTTTCCATTATTACAAAATATAATCCCTTTAAATCCTCACACATATCTCTCATATATCTTTAGATAAGATATTCCAACCAAATCTCCATGATCTTCTCCTTTGGAATGGTCTTGAATTATCTTCTCAAATATTGAAATGGTGAGGAAGTATTCAGGAAGTCCTTTGAATTAATCCTTCACATATTCCTACACATTACAAAGCTCACACATATTTGAGATATATATGAAAACGTGTTGATTTTCTAACATTTAATGACAAATTCCTTTTAAATACTAAAATGAATAAAGTGGATAACAATAAGGTGAAACACAAGTATATTTATGGAAATGATATCATGAAAGGTTAATGGGGCGATGAAATGTGAAGAAGGATGAAGGGAAAGGTGGATGAGAATAGGACATTTCTGAGCCCCAACACTGGATTGACCATTCCATCGACTAATGACGGGTTGGGAGAGATCTTATGATAACCAGTTGGAAATTGAAGATTTTCCAAGCTATAAGTAGCAGCGTCCATACAATGGAAAAAATGAGAGTGATGATCACCTTCACATAAAATACAAGGAAATTTGACAGTTATATTCTTCTTATCAACCTTAATGTCACTAGTTGATGGGGTGTCACCAGCGTGTCCAACAGGGATTGATGACATGGAAGACCACATTTATAAGACCTTGGGGAGACCAGGGCAATCTCTCAGAAAGTGGTCACCCTTACAAAGTTTGCAAGGGAATTTGGGATTAGGATTCTTTGTTTTAAACTTGTCTATTTTATCAACACTCCTAGTACGATTAACAGTAGTTGGTTGCTCGAATCCAACATGAGCTGATGCGGTTGGAGGCTTGGTTTATTTTCGATTCTTCTTCTTCTTCTCTTTTTGTTTATTCTTCTTCTTATCAACCTGGATACTCGCTTTAGAGCTTTCACTAGGCAAAGAAGGAGAAAGCGAAGCAGACCTAACGAGTGAAGAAGGGGAAAGGTCGACATGAGGTGGATTTGTGGGTGGTGTGCTTACATCTGAAGCATTAGGTGCATTCCAAGAACTAGGAAAAGTCAAGATCACCGGAGTGGGGAACAACCAAACCGGTAACCCGATGGTAAGTTCTGGAAGACTCAGTGTGGCAATGCACGGAGGACCAATGTTTCCAAAAGAAGGAAAGGTGAAAGGCTCACCAGGAAAATGGATTCCTTCATTGGTATGCCTAGGAATTGACGCCATTGAAACTGACTCGACCTAAGGTCCACTAGGGAAAAACAAACAACACACGCTACAAATATAAGAAGAAAACAATCAAACAAACCTTCCCACAATGAAACCACTAGTTGGTGATGAAATCCAATGTCGTGAGATCAATATAGGAAGGGTTTGGGATAGAGCGGGTGGATCAATTACATTGGTAACTTATGCCTTGGTGCAAGTTCCCACACGATTTTACCTGTGGGTTTACCCTCCAAGGAGCTAGAGTGAGTTGGACCAACATCTGACCCGGGTACGGCGAAGACTCCCCTTCACTGTCACTTTGTGAATCAACCCTACATAAATAGGCCACTAGGGTTACCAACTTGCAGTCAGCCTCCGGGCGGGTACAGTCGACAATCAAGAACGAATGTATGGGCAGGATAACAAGTCTGAAATTATTCAAGAGAACTGAAGACAAGTGGATTGGAATACTATTAAGGACCCTGAACGAATTCAAGATTCATGAAGCTCCAAGGCCAAATGAAACCAGTCGTTTCTCAGGAAGAACCCCCAATATACGATCTTTCCGCTACGTGGGTTAACCTTCAGAGGGGAAATATCTGCTACTCTCCCACACGCGACCTTGTGTTTAACCCCTGTGTGAGAGGGGGAACCCGGCTATGCTTATACAAAAAATTGGACTTACTGCTCCCTAGCACAAGATTCAATGTTTGTCTAATGGCTTTGGAAAGTTATCCTAACAACCTATTTCAAAGCCCTACACTTTAAGCTAATGTAGGTTCGCTACCAGATAATATACAAGTGTCTGATCAATTTTATAAACGTTTCAATTCAGGGTTGTTGTTTACTCAAGGGTGTGAAAGTGAAACTTATGATGTTTTAGACTCGACTCCAAAAGAATGCAAAATAATGAGATGCAAATCTTTTTCTTCAATGAATCCTACATATAGGATGGAGAAGAGGTTCAACTTTATTTAACCAAAACACTCAATTCCCAAATGCAATTTTCTAAATGCAATCTACTACACTACCCAAAAGCAAGAGCACAATTATTTTCTTTTCTTGATTCTAATATATAAAGAAATCAAATGCAAATCCTTTAACACTCCATTACTTTCAATCAAAATGAAAGAGTCAAATGCAGATATAAAGGACTTGAAGAAAAAAGGATTTCAAACAAAGCATGCACTCACAGGCTAATGGGAACTTAAAGAAACAAGTATGATAACTCACTCAGTTAAGGACTCGACAATCGACAAGCATTCAAGTAATATAAGAAAGTTCAGAGAAGAATCCAAAAATTGATAAAGAGAAAGAGAAATCACTCAACTGACTTGACAAAACAAGCAACAAGAAAGAGAAATCAAAGCTAGGTTGTGGTAAGCATAAAGTCTCAAATCGTTCAAAGAGGAAAGATTTCAAAAGTAACTTAAGACCAACAAACCTTTTCAGACCTTTTCAATCAGTCAGATAACCAAAAACTTTTGCAAGACCCAGATGAAACCAAGAAGAAACAAGGCGAATCAATCTCGCAATTTGGAAAAGGTTGCATGCTCAAACAAGACAATGAAAAGAGTGATAAGGAGCCATATCCTTAACCTAAACAAATTCACAAGAAAAAGTACAGACTCTGGGGAAAAATACCTCCAATAAAGGGAAAATTCTCTTGGATATGCTCAAAAAAAAAGAGCAACGCTCCCTAAAACAAAGAGACAGAGCGCTACAACGCCCCCTAAGAGACCACCGAGGAGCATTGATCAAATAACTAGCGCCCTGGTAGCCACTTCGGGGGAGCGCTAGGCTTATAGATGCTTGAAAATATGCATAAAAAATAAAAAAATATCAACAGAGACTGGCTTGGTAACTATGATTATTGCTTGATGAAATAGAGGGAAGATGGAAGGCTAAAAAAACAATCAACCAAACAAGATCAAACAAGGCAAAGGTTCAGATGATCCAAGGAAAGACA
>JASDQU010099807.1:136763-165362 GCA_032191745.1 Picea mariana
GCCTCCACTCAAGGAAGATGCGTCGCCTGTTGGTAGTCATCGAAGGATTTGCGCAAAATTATCCATCATCTTGTTCCTCTGTTGCGTGAGGGATTCCTCAAGCAACATTTTGAAAGGATCTCATGTCCCTTCATTTTTCTTTTCTCCTACCATGTGTTATTGGATAAATTGGTGAATGTGGACATAAACTAATCTCCCTAGATCCACCTCAATCTAGAACAAAACAAGACATGACATGATGCTTTTCCTAAGTTACAATCATTGAGTTTACTATCAAAGAAGGAATGGATGACATACCTTTAGATATCACTTCCTTATGTCTTTGTTGTCCCTGCTTCACTCCGATACTCTTGTGAGATCAAATCTGCAATGACACAAACCAACCAAAGTGAAAGCAACAATAGTAGATTCAATGAAAACCTAAACATGCGATCAATGAGTCATGTAATAAAATGCTAATGATTTTATGGGAAATAAACACATCACTGTATTATGTTAAGTAAAAGTGGAAGATACAACCAAAATGCCTTGATGTCGCAAGTTCCCTTTCAGTGGTCCTTTGTTTTAACACACACATACACTTACTCTGAATTTGTATGAAGATGGTCCACAAAAGCTTGATGGACAAATGGAGACCTCAAGCATCAGTTGCAACAGGATCTTTCACACAATCTTCAGTCTATTCTTTCAGCAATTCTTTTCTCAATCTTGCTTAACCTTTTCCATGAGAAACCTATCATTATATAAGAGAAGGAGAAGTGGTTAAAGAGATGAGGATGATCCCACCAAATTAGAGAAGCCAGTAGGATCACAATCATACGGACGTCACCTCACATTATAGAAGATCTTCCTTCTATAACCTTCATGAACTTCTTCCTTTATTTAGCTTTCAAATGCCGCCACACCCTGCCTATATAGCAGCCTGCGGAAACCCCGCGAGCCAGGTATAGAGCAGCCTGTGGAAATCAAGCATTTCCGCACTGTGTATTACTCTTAGCCTGCAGACTCCTTCTAAAAGCAAGCCTTATAAAGGAATAAATTAGTTATTTTTCTCATGCAAAAGATCCTTTTGAGAGCTTGAACACATGCTTGTAGAATCATCATCAGGGTGATCAAAATAATGTGTAATATAATTCCCCCCAAAGTATGAGGCTGGAACTCGTGACAGCCGAAATAATTTGTAAAATGCGTGTGTGTGTTGGGAACAAGGAGCGCACCAATCGGGAACCTGCAAACTAGCAAGAATCTGCACAATATTATACCATTTCTGAGGTAGGCATTCCCATGCTCAGACTACAAATGATTCAAGTCATAAATGTAATTCATAGCCACCAATCATACACTGTGGATCCATGTCATCAAGATGATACATAGCCACCAAGAATACACTATGGATCTATGTGTTAACAAACTTGAAATCTGGACATAGCCACGAGACATACAAAGTGGATCTATGTGTCAATACAAATCATAAATACTTCATCGCAACCTAGACCAAAATGATGATATCCAGGGTATTCAATCTCGTCGTCTGTAAGTACGAATCTAACCATGCGATTACAGGTGTTGAAGTCAAACATTGTAGAAACCACTTGATTACCGGTCATTGATGAAAACCATTAACAAGTGCGAGGGAAATCACCATTGATGTCAATGACTCCCAAGGTACTTTAGTACAATCCAACAAATGTGAATAAATGAGTTGAAGTCGAACACTCGATGGAATCTTCCGATCAGGGACCAATGATATGAATCCACTGTCGAAAGTGAAGAAACCTGCCATTGAGGCATGTAGGCCCTAAGGTACCAAATGATTTCTTAGTCTTGTTCCTGGATGATGAGTTGAAGTCAACAGGAAAAGACTAGTCATAGGAGGGCCTTGATGTATCCCCCTTCAATGACACGGAATAAGTAACTGATTTAGTGGAGATCAAAGTATGAAAATGATTTGAAACTAACACGGGGAAGGCTGACATGGTAGGAATTGACTATTGCAGATGGCCGATTCGAAAGAGGGCTTGTTTGGACTTCTCTTGAACATATGAATGACACGACAATGGTCTTGGCAACATCGAATCAAGGACGACCCAAGATATAAACTTGCAAAAGGGCAGACGAGAGACAAATGGATTCCCAACCTGAATACAAATGATGAAAGGGGGTGTAATGTTCAAGAGCGACTATTACTGCCACTAACACAAATACAAAGACATGTTTCTTTCCCAAATCCCCCCCCACCATTTCTGGCGAGTACTTCTTTATTTTTACGCAAGCTTGAGGAGGATAACATATGCTTGTTGAGTTAAGCTCATCCTTCAAACGAGTGCCTCAGAGTATGTTTAACGACCCCTAAGGAGTGGTTCGATCTCGTATGGGTCTTTTGATGTTTGTTTAATGAGTCCAAAGATAGAAAACTCTAGGTTTTTTCATGTTTTGAGAGTCTGAAAAACACTTAAAGAGAACTCTCCCAGTTCCTTTTTCTTAAATTAGTTCGATGGGACCGAAAAAGTGATAACCTACCGCTCATCGAACGTTTTCTTCAAATACTTTTACGAGCGTGAAAAGAACAAGGTCGCTCGACAATCTTTTCGTTTTTACGGAGCATGAAAAGAGATTAAAGGGTACTCCATGAGTTTTGCTTTTCGTGTTACCATGACAAGTATGAAAAGATGACAAAAGTATACTCGGTTACGTTCTCATAGATTTTTGAGCACGAGAATGAACAAAGACTAGGCTCGAGGTTTTTCTGAAAAACCCTAAAAAGTATATGTATATATGATGAACAAAAAAACAAATCACAAAAGAATATCCATACTTCATTGTTTAGGATCCTAGTTCCTCCATTTGTGAGAAAAGAAATACTCATGAGACCATTAGACTTTTAGGTTTTGATAAAATGCATTTAAATAATATAAAATATTAATAGAAAAAGTAAAAAGTGAAATAAATAGGGGAAAAAACTCTTTTTACTATTTCATTTGCATTTTGCCCAAAACTTGCTTATAAACCCTGTTTTTACCTCAAACTTCGGCTATCGATTGCGGGAGGCACATTTGACCATTCAGCGAACGACTTCCGTCAAAATTGGTAAAATCCTTGTCCTCTTGCTTTTCATCAGATTAAATTTCATTTTTATTGGTTTAAAATGATTTTTTGAGTTAAATTTTAGGCCGGTAGGCGCGCACTGAGGGCGCCGTAGGTGACCAGTATCGGGACCTGTGGAAACCAATGAGTTCCACAGGTGCCCTGTGGTTCACCTGCGGAAACCTCGCACTGTGTTAAAACTCTTCTTGCGGCGGTCGAAAACCGAAAAATCTTTACATGCGTTGAGACAATAGAAATTTTCCAAAGCAACAAGTGAAGATTCTAACTTCCCTTAATGTCCCAATGCAGGTATTTGATCATCAAAATGCTGGAGTGGAGGGAGAGCGAGAAAGAATATGATGACCATGATGCCTTGAATGACTCGGGCACTGTAAACGCTCTCTGGCAATGCGGACTACTAAAATTCGTTAAAATCCAGGGCATGAGGGCTCAACTGAGGCTACTGGATTATCTGGTCCACATGTGGGATGTGGACCAGCAGGTGTTTCATGTGGGTGCCCACGTACTATCCTTAGATATCAAAGATATCTATTTCTTGACGAGGTTATCTCGTCATGGGTCTCATGTGACTTTGACAGGAGGTAGAGGTGGTGGTCTACCAATGAGTGAGAATCTTTGTCGATACTGTGATCCCAAGGCAGAGAGACGTAAGGGCAAAGTTGCCATCAGGGGTGTCCGGGATTTACCCGTCTGGACTATTCTTTTTACCATTGCACGTATGGTGGGGAGTGCATCTCCTCACATGGCCGTCCAAAGCTATTTTCAATATGCAGTGGAGTGCATGGAACCTAGGGTGTTCAACTGGAGCGACGGAGTCCTTCACAGCATGAAGACACATCTAACAAAATGCAAGAAGGGGGACCTGAAACAATTTGGGTATGGATCTATTTTAGTGTCTTTCTTCCTGGAGAGAGTCCCCCATTTACATTTACAGGTAGAGTGGGTAATACCATCCCCACGAGACCCAAGGATGAAGAGGTGGTGCGACCTCATGGCTCGACATGTAGCGGGCCCCATGATCAAATACAACGATGCATTCTTTGACTGGTTGAGGCCTCAGATCCTGATGGTGGACGATTATGCATATGCCGGGTTGGATTTTAGAGGTGACCCTGACTTGGTTCTACCTGAGGGATTTCAGTGGGGAGACACAGGTAAGAAAAACATTTTGTTTTTATGATGTTTTTTGTGAAATTTGAAATATAAGCTGTTTTTTATGCTTTAGATCCAATGACTAGTCAAATTTTTTGACAATGCAGATGTAGGGCCACACTGGCCTCCAGGTACATCCCCTATTCAGAGACAAGGGGAAGCAGCTGTGGTAGTTGGATGGGATACTGATGATTATGAGGCAGTCGAGTAGAACCTAGAGGGATTGACCACAGATATCCCAGACATCTCCATCAATGAGATTCTGAGACACTATCAATGTCATACTGTAGGCATATCTGGTTCACTTAGTCGACTACTTCATAGGCTAGCACGAGCAGTAGTGTGCTACCGTGAGCAACATCCCTGATGCCATTTTGTAGAAGCCATGAGCTTCGTATTTTGATATTTTGGTCTTCGGACGGAAAACACTCTTTTGTAAAATATTTTTATTGTTATCTATATACATGAGGCTTCTACTGGGTTACTTTGTTTTAATGTGAATTGTGGTTCGATTTACATGTCTCTCAAATGTCTGTCTAACACATAATTAGCTAATGCATTTGTTAATGTATTTAGACATCTAGGAATATGTTGATATTCAATGTAATCAAAATAACGTTCCAAGAGGCGAATTCGTAGATATACCCGTAACAAAGTAGGACTTCAGATAGCATAGACATTACTTAGTTGTAGTACCACTAACTGTGAATCAAGCCGTACAACTAGGTGATGGATTCCAAGTGAAATAGCGTCGATCAACAATTCGATGACTGCACTATATTCCACGATATTGTTAGTTGCACGACTGAGGCAAACACCGTGTAGACTGATTAACTCGTTCGTAGGTGCATAGATTTCCCAAGCAACGGATGCTAAGTTTTGAGTACTACGACTAGCGCCATCAGCGAAGCCAATGTGGGGTAGCGAAGACACCGACATCTGAAAACCAAGCACAACGCAAGGTAAGCAGCTGGGGTGGAAACCAAATAACGAAAAAAACACACAAAAGTACCACACAAGAGTATGATACAGTAATAATACAAGCACTCATGCAAAGAGTTCCTAAGCATAGTACTTCTTTAAGTAAATCCCATTTCTGGGTTCACTCAAAGGAATGCCATCATAATCTACTAACTCATAGGCTCCCTTCTCCAACACTCATTTGACGATATAAGGGTCGCGCCACATAGCTTTGAATTTACCGGCCCCTAGTAAATCACAATATTGTTCGTAGAGGAGAACTATATCACCTTCCGAGAAAACACGCGGCTTGACATGCTTGTTGTATTGAGATTTTACGCATTTCTTCTGGGTTTCAATAACCAGGGCAACATCACGACGGGTTTCGTCTAATTGCATCAGATACAATAGACTTTCTTCTTCGAAAGAAGTGTTTGGGAGAAGTTCAACGACTAGCTTCAAAGATGGGATCTCACATTCAAATGACAAGACAACTTTGATACCATACACCAACTGAAAAGGCGTAAATCCCGTGACAGACTTCACGAATGTCTGATAGGCCCATAATGCGGAAAACAACATTGTGTGCCAACTTGTCTTGTGAATTCCTATTATCCGTCAAAGCATAGTGATAAGAACCTTGTTTATCGCTTCAACTTGGCCATTGGTCTGTGGATAGTAGGGGGTTGAGTTTTCTTGTCGAAGATCCAACTTTTCGGTAAGCTCGAACATCATGAAATTTCAAAAATGGCTACTGTGATAAGTGACGATAGCTTGCGGGATTCCAAATCACGCGATGATATGATTGAATATGAATAGGGTTGCAGTTTTTCCAGTGTTATCGAATGTAGGCATGGCCTCAGCCCATTTTGTGAAATAATCGACGGCTACGATGATGTATCCATGCCCCCCGACCAAGTGAGGGTTACATGTCATGAAATCAATGCCCCATTTTATGAAAGGTCCAACGAAAACTACAAGGTGTAAAGGAGTGGGATGAGATCTTATCTTGTTATTGTACGTTTGACAAGCATGACACTTATGGATGACAGTTATACAGTCTTTAAACAAAGAAGGCCAAAAGGACCTTGCTCATAAGATCTTTTTGGTAGTGGCATACCCAAACATATGACCACCACATGCTCCAAAGTGGCAGTCATTCAAAGCTTTCTCAGCCTCATCGAATGTGAGACAGTGTCGGAAAATAGAGTCAACACCATGACGATAGAGAGTGTCATCAAGAATTATGTATTGGCGGGCTTGATATTGTATGCGATGACGGTCTGTACTAGAGAGGGTGGGCTRGAAAGTTTGAGTCTGGAGATAAATGATAATATCTCCATACCAAGCGTCAACAKAACTTATCAGAAAAAGGGATTCATCAGGTAAGGAATCCTCTGCCACATTTTTTGTCTCAGCGGAGGGAAGGTCACATATCAATTCGGCAAATATCAAAKATTTCTTAGACTTAGCGCATTCAAACTCTAAGTTGAAATCCTGGAGAATTACTATCCATTTTGAGTACTTGCCCCCTAGCAATTGGCGTGTAAGGATATACTGCATAGGGTTGCAATCAGAAATAACAATGGTCTTGCGTAGTAGGATATAGTGACGAAAACATTGGACAACTTGAACAACTGCCAAGGTTAGTTTTTCCACATGTAGGTATTTGGCCTCAGTAGTCATGAGACTCTAACTCAAATAATAAATTATAAGTTCTTCATGTGAATCATCCTCTTGGACTAAAACCATGGCAATGGTAGAGTCCGAATCAACGAGGCAGAGGAAATAGTCTCAACTATAATTTGGTGGGAAAAGCAGTGGTGTTCATGTTAGGGCAAGTTTCAAAGCTTCGAAGGCTTTGCTGGCATTCTCGTCCAATACGAATTCGTAACCCTTCTTCAACAGTCGAGTAAATACTAGAATTAACTCAACGTAGTTGGGAATGAATCGATGCAAAAAGTTTGCCTTCCCTTGCAAACTTTGGAGCTGGTGTAATGTAGAAGGAGGAGGTAGATTAAGGATGGCCTAGACCTTCAAAGGATCCACCTTAATTCCATGAAGTGACACAATAAAACCCAGAATTCGGTCGGACTCCACACAAAAAACACATTTGTGTGGGTTTAAACGGATACGATAGTAACGACAACGAAGAAAAATGGCGCCGAGAGGGGTCGGGTGATCTTGGTGGCGCATGGAATGGGCCGGTAGATCATCGAGATATGGTTGTATGATGTGCTTGATATCATGAAAAGCATAAGACATGGCACGTTGAAAATTCACACCAACGTTCTTCAAACCGAAAGGTATTTTCCGGAAGGCGAAAGTACCCCAAGGACAAATGAAAGAAGTTTTGTGTTGATCCGCGGGTAAAATGTTGATCTGATTATAGCCAGAAAAACTGTCCATTAATGAGAAGATTTCACTCCTAGCGTAATTGTCGACGATCTGGTCAACGAAGGGGGTTGGAAAGTTGTCCTTGGGACAATCTTTATTAATGTCCCTATAATCGATGCATACATGGATCCTGCCTTGTTTTTTATTAACCAGAACTAGATTGGATACCTAATCAGTTAAAGCCACGGGATAGATAAATCCATCCTTGAGAAGTTTTTCAACTTTGAGTTTGATAGCAACGGCTTTACGGGGGTGGACTGGGCAAAGTCTCTGTCGAATGAGTTTAGCGTCCGGATAGGTCTTAATTTCATGTACAACAATGTCGGGGTCAATACCCGACATCTCTTCGTAGCTCCAAGTGAAAACGTCACAGAAATCTTGAAAAATAGCTTTATAAGTGACGACTTCGTTATTAGAACAAGTGGCTATGATGTGAACATTTTCAACAACTCCAGGTTTCATGGATATGTCAAGAGGAATGGTGGGTGAATTGTTACTTAGGTTCCCTTCATATAACACATCGTGTGTGGACTCGAGAACAAAAGAAATGAAAACAACAGTCAACGGAGTCGAAATCCATTGGTGACTCTCTAAGGTGTGTTTTTCCAGGAAGAGAATGGAATGATGATGTCCATCATCCCAAGGGGTGTCTTCCATAGACATAACAAACATAATCATCTCGTCAGTGAGAAAAATCACATGAAATGGATCGGGAGATGAATCACAAAGAGAGGGAGTGGAAGGGGTTGCCGATTGAATGGTTTGATAATCTGACTCAACTGGACTTAAAGGAATTTGCTCGCCATAGTGGAGATAATCACCAGGGTCAGTTACTATCCACGGGTCGTGAGGCACAGGGGTTTTGTGAACCGAGGTGGAGATCATGTTGATCGAGGCAACCAAAGGAGGTGGAATATCGAGTGGTGGGATTGGGAATGCACCCATCAAAGTTGAATCTTTTTGTAGACCCACACCAACATTCTCATACCCAGGAGGTGTCTTCGAAATAAAGGGTACATTGCTAGTACAGGAATCAGGGTTGAAAAAGGCCAGCTGGTCTACAATAATGACTTTCCTCTGGTGTGGAAAACGTATGACACAGAAAAGGGTAGACACAACTGCGCACATAGAATCAATCCAGCTGCGACCAAGTAAGAGGTTATAATCAAGAGATGCATCAAAGACCTCAACTTCGACATTGACTGATTTTCCTTCCAACGTAATAGAGAACAAGGGAAGTACACCATAGGGTTTAAAGACAGAGCCATTGAAGGCCTTAAGTGTGTTGTGTGATTCAATTAGGGGAGGAGAGCTAATGGCTTTCCAACAGGCAACAAACATTACGCACGTCGAGGCACCCTCGTCAATAACGGTTCTATAGATATTCTTATTCTCGACAACAACTTGTATTTGAAATGCTAGATGAGGGGATAGCCTTGGAATGTGATCTTCTAGGTAAAAAATTATCAAATTTGTATCCCTAGGATCAATTCCACCAATATCTTTTAACAGTGCCTTCCGTTGAGCGCGACAAGTTTGAAGGACTTCGAGAGATGACATCACGGAGGGTGCTTGCGCAAGATCTTCTACANGAGGCACCCTCGTCAATAACGGTTCTATAGATATTCTTATTCTCGACAACAACTTGTATTTGAAACGCTAGATGAGGGGATAGCCTTGGAATGTGATCTTCTAGGTAAAAAATTATCAAATTTGTATCCCTAGGATCAATTCCACCAATATATTTTAACAGTGCCTTCCGTTGAGCGCGACAAGTTTGAAGGACTTCGAGAGATGACATCACGGAGGGTGCTTGCGCAAGATCTTCTACAATACTGTAGTTTTGAGCAGCACGCGCATGAGGATTAAAGGCATAATTTCAAACAACGCCCTTTGGAGGAGGGCGAAGAACTGTATCGAGACCCAATCGTTTGAGATAAAGAGGACCATTGGGAGGTGAAGTTGAGGGAGGCGGTTGAACCAATAAAGGTGGTATATCGTCAACTTTCTTTTTTGAGGGAGAGTAATCTTTGGCCCAAGTAGTAAGTGTAACGTCATTCTTTTTCAAATCACGAGTACACATAAGGACATAGGAAGTGGTGGAGGGAGAGGGTTGGCCATGAATGACCAATTGGGCCAGTTGTTGAGAAGGGAAAGGTTGGGAAAAAATGATAGGTCTGGGAGGCTTCGCTGTCCCTTGAAGGAACTTAGTGACCTCAACATGTCTTGGACAATCTTTCGTGTAGTGATCATCACCACAGATAAGGCAAGGATATCGAGGTTTTCACCTATCCTTATCATCAACAGGTTGCATTTTGGCTTTCTCAGATTGTGGATTATTTTCATCCTCCTTATTCTTACCCTTTCCTTTTTTAGATTTATTTTTGACGACAGGGGTAGATTGAATGGAGTTAACCTCAGAAGTTTTGTCGATCGAAGGAGTAGGAGTCGAAGCACTTTGAACATTAGAAGCAGTAGATTTGGGATTGGTGTGAGAGGCTTGCGTAGATTGAGGTTGAGCATGGAAGGTGCCAATCACACCATCATCTGCATGAGAAGCAGCAAGGGTAGTTGAGGTAGTGGTGGTAGAAGGATGAGGAGCATCAGGGAGCAAGTCGTAAAGAGTGTCCATTTGCGAATAAACGAGATCTAGGTACTCAGCACGACTGATCGCCTGCTCTTCAGTGACAACTCCACCCATGGAAATTTCACAAGAGATTTTATTGACGAATGATTTGGTGAACCATTCCACCAATAACTGATTAGGAAGGTTGAGCTTGATCAAATGTCGTCTTCTTCGCCACTCATGGATGTGATCGGAAATATGAGTGGCCAAATTTTGCTTAAAGGAACTCAAAATATTGGTTCTTGTTTCATAGCTGATTGGCAATTGGTAATGTGCGAGGAAAGCCATGGCTAGGGTATTAAAGTCAGTGAAGAAGCCTCGTGGTAATTCTATATATCACTTTGCAGCTAAACCTGTAAGAGTTCATTGGAAGATTCATAACCAAATGGAGTCATCCATCAAAGAGTTGGACGAACACTAAAGGTGAAAATTCATAACATGGTTGTTTGGATCTTCTCTCGGTTTACCGTCAAATTTGGGAATGTCGGACGGTAGCTTGGTTGGTATAACAGACCAATGGGGAGAATGTAGGATAGGGTCATTCAAGATTCTAGACAAGTTGGGTAGATCTAAAGTGGCTAAAAAGGGTATCTGTCTATTCACATGAGGGTATTGGTGACTTTGGGGAGGGAGTCCCATTGGTATACTAGTAGGACCATAAGCAGTTTGCATGTGAGGTGAAGGTCCTGACAGATTCATATGTGAGTGGGGAGGCATGTAGCCCATAGGGTTGTACTGATTAGGGATGTTCCCTTGGAAAGGGACACTAGAATGAACGTTCGAACCCCAAATGGGATTGGAAGAACCGATATATGACTGGCCTGAACTAGGGGGTATGAAAGAGCTAACTTGAGGTTGTTTCCCCCCAAATGATTGTGGATTTCCCTGGATGAGAAGGTTCCAATACTGGGCTAGTGACCCTGGTATGTTTTGTCCATAGGGTGGGTTATAACCTCCAAGCAGGGGTTGTTCTCCAAGTGAGGATTGTGTCCCAATTTGAGTTTGACCCCCAAACTGAGTTTTCCCCCCGGGGTTATATTGCCCTCCAATGGGAATTTGATAACCAGAAGTGAATGATTGAGTAGTGCCTCCATTTGGATTAGAGTCACTTGGGCTATATCCTCCCATAAAAGGTGGATAAGACTCTCTGGAGATGAGTTGGGAAGGTGTCGGCACAAAACCAGAAGCAACATTGCACCTTGGAGGAATGAAAACTCTAGAAACTAAGAATCAAACCAAGCAAACAAACCTTCTTACTTCAAAGTCACTAGTTGGTGATGAAATCCAATGTTGTGAATTCAAGGCAAGAAGGGGTTGGGATAGAGCGAGTGGAAAAGTTACTTTCACGACCTGCTGAACAGACTTACACCCTAGTGCAAGCTCCCACACATAATCATGGGTATACCCTCCAAGAAGCTTGAGTGAGTTTGCCAATGTTGATTCTAGGTACCGTGAATACTTGCGCCTCCATAGTCACCTCGTGTAAGACCCTAAGAAGATAGGCAACTAAGGCTACCAAGAACAACAATGATGCCCAGGGAAATAGTTGACAGTCCGATCCACGCGCAAAGGCAGGGTATCTAGCCCGAAATCAAATTGAGAGGCTTCCACTCATCATTGTGGGTATAACATTCAAGCGACGCCCATAATACACACAATCTCTACACCGAGACCAACAAAGCAGGGTGAGTAACTCTGTCAGCCTCAATGTGATCTCAGGTTTGACCCTTGTGTGAGAAGGGCTTCCCAGGACAAAATGTTTCCAATGGATTTGAACACACCCTATCACAAGATGCTATTGTGTGTTTTGTGCTTTGGAGAGTGTGTCTCATAGCCTATTCCAAAGCTTTAGCCTAGCTAATGTTGGTGTAAAATATCCCTAGAAAATAAAAGTTACTAATTGAGTTTTAGATTTCACAATGTTTTTTAGATGCTGTTGATTACTCAGGAGGGAGACGGAAATGAAACCAATGTTGTGGAAGACCTTGACCCAATAATATGCAAAGAGAGATGAATGATGCAAACTTTTCGTTCAATGAAATCTATCTACGGTAGGGAGAAGGTGTTTTTCTGGAATGATGTAAGCTACAAAATGTACTTTGTTTTTATTGAATGAACACAATTGCAAACAACCATAAACAATGATATTTTTCAATTTTCTCTTCTTAAAAAAAAATTTCTTTGAATGCAAAAAACTTTCTTATGTATGATTACTTTAAAAGAAAAAGTGACGTTAAGTCTTCCTTTCCAAAACCAAAACAGGGATATAATGAAGAAAGGAAAAGTAATCAAATAAAATTGATACACTCAACAAGCACCCAAATCAAACTTTCAATGAAGATAAAAGTAAAAATGACAAGAAAGTGTTTCATCAAATGCAAATGAAAAATGACTTTCCAGTCAACAAGCAATCCAAAAAATATAATCAATCCAAAACTTTAAATCCAATCAAAAGACTTTTAATCAATCAAGCACTCAGATGCGAAATCAAAGATTATATCCTTGTTGATAAAAATCAAAAGGTAAAACTGGAAAAATGACTAAGAAAGGTGTTCGATCTCTGAAAATCAATCGACAACAAGTTTCAAACTCAGAAAATCAGTTAAATACTGGCATTAAAAGTTCCTCCCAGCTGGCTAAAGCAAAATTGGGCATCAAAAGATGATAGGACCCAAACCAAAAATTTTACAGACACCGCTGCAACCTGGCAGTAGATTACAATGTGGAAATCAAAGGTTTTCGCAGGCTAGCTATGGGTAGGTCGCAGAAAGTACGCATTGGGACAAATAGTTAGGGTGCGGAAATCAAAAGTTTCTACAGGCTGTGTATGTATATAGTGCGGAAGTTTCTGTAAACCAAATAAATTTGGAAAGAGGACAAAGGGTCTAAGTGAACTTTCAATTCCAGAGGGTCTGGATGGATGCCCCATAGACTAAGAGACTGAAATAAAGTGAAGAAAGGTAGGCTAAAAGCAAATGGCCAACAAAAAACCACAAACAAGTCATATCCCTAGCAGAGTCGCCAATTTTTTTATTGGATAAATCGGTGAATGCGGACATAAACTAATCTCCCTAGAGCCACCTGGATCTAGAACAAAACAAGACAGGGCATGACGCTTTCCCTAAGTTACAATCATTGAGTTTACTATCAAAGAAGGAATGGATGACATACCTTTAGATATCGCTTCCTTATGTCTTTGTTGTCCCTGCTTCACTCCTGTACTCTTGTGAGATCAAATCTGCAATGACACAAACCAACCAAAGTGAAAGGAACAATAGTAGATTCAATGAAAACCTAAGCATGCGATCAAGGAGTCATGTAATAAAATGTTAATGATTTTATGGGAAAGAAACATGTCACCGTATTATATTAAGTAAAAGTGGAAGATACAACCAAACTGCCTTGATGTTGCAAGTTCCCTTTCAGTGGTCCTTTGTTCTAACACACACATACACTTGCTTCGAATTTGTATGAAGATGGTCCACAAAAGCTTGATGGACAAATGGAGACCTCAAGCATTAGTTGCAACAGGATCTTTCACATAGTCTTCAGCCTATTCTTTCAACAATTCTTTGCTCAATATTGCTTAACCTTTTTCCATGAGAAACCTATCATTATATAGGAGAAGGAGAAGTGGTTAAAGAGATGAGGATGATCCCACCAAATCAAAGAAGCCAGTAGGATCACAATCATACGGACGCCACCTCACATTCTAGAAGATCTTCCTTCTAGAACCTTCGTGAACTTCTTCCTATATAGCAGCCTGTGGAAACCCCACGATCCAGGTATAGAGCAGCCTGCAGAAATCAAGCATTTCCGCACTGTGTATTACTCTTAGCCTACAGACTCCTTCTAAAAACAAGCCTTGTAGAGGAGGAAATTAGTTATTTTTCTCATGCAAAAGATGCTTTTGAGAGCCTGAACACATGCTTGTAGAATCATCATCAGGGTGACCAAAATAATGTGTAACACCATGAGAGGTCGCTTGGGCGTGCGAGAGATTTTGTCCTCAAGAGAAACAAGCTTGAGACCCAATTCTTTGTACCATGACCTCGTTGGGGACATGCATTAAGACGACAAGGAGCAGACCGCTCTGATACCACTGATTCAAATTTTATGAGAATAATGAAATGAATACAGATTATTAAAATATGCTTAACATAGAATAACAGAGATACAGTAAAATGGGTTTTATATTCAATAAGGAAATAAGCTGAAATAATAAAATGCAGCGGAAAACAAGCTTGTTGGAATGGTGGTGGCTTATCTTTGAGAAGAGATGTGACGACTATGCTCATTCGCAAGAAGATCATTACAATGAGGCTATGAAGGCTTTTTCACAATAAAAAAGAATGTCAAAAACCCTAGACATCTAAAAACCTAACCCTAGGAGACGAAGCGCCAAAAATCACGTGGGCCCCGTTTGGGTAAGTTATTACATCAAATTCCCGGGGTCGTAACTTTTGCATATGATCTCTGTTTTAGGCGCACGATAGCCCATTGGAAAGGTATAACCGAGAAGAACGATTTTTGACTATTCCAAGTTAGTGCGTTTGGCAATCACTCGGGCCCTAAATCCCCAAAAAACGTCGTTTAGGGCCTCAAAACGACCCCAGAAGTTTGTAATCGAAAAAACTGCCAAGGTGGAAACCTGTTTTTCGAGCTAGTGGAATAGGTTGGTAGCCACCAATATCCACCTAGATTGGTGATCAAGTGGGACCCACAATTATCATATGACCAGGGTTTAATATTCCCTTCTTTAATGATCAATGATCCTCCTTTACTCTCGCACTCCCTCGTCATTGGAGTGCATCTACCCCGGTACCATGAATTGCCCCGACCGACTTACTCCAACCATGTACACTTTGACATATCTAACGATCCTCATTCACATCGTCTTACATTCTAAGTTCATTCGATGGTTACAATTTCTCAGTGGTTAAGATTCCTAGGCTTTCTACCTTGGGTTGAATCTTACGTGAATCAACGACTGAGATCCTACGAGACATATCCAATGGATTGACGATCCTTGGACTTCCCTGTCTTCAAACTCCTATCTCATACCCCTTTTTATTGAACTCCGACGGTCTTCTTTCCAACATATTTGTATGTGACATTAACGGTCACAATCTCATTTATAAAACACTCCTCCTTCTTTGTAGATAAGATAAAAACATGAAGATCAATGAGCATGATATGATTCTAAGCTTTGATGTTGTATCTCTATACACAATGATCCCCATAGATGAAGTGGTTAAAGTGATAAAGAACCTAACAAATTCGGGGACAACTAGTCTAGTGAAGATATGCCTTAGGTCTACATTTTTCATCTTCCAAGGTGAACTATATGAACAAACATGCGGTGTGGTAATGGGATCCCCCCTTTCACCAATTGTGGCTAATTTGTTTATGGAGAATTTTGAACAAAAATCTCTAAGCTTAGCAATAAAACAACCTAACTGGTGGGTGAGATATGTTTATGACACAAACGTCATACGGGAACATGAAGAAGATGAGCTAATGAAATTTGTAGAGCATTTAAATAGCCAAACAAACCACATCAAGTTCACACTAGAACTGGAGAAAGATCATTCCTTATCGTTTCTTGATGTCATGATGATAAGAAAAGAGGATGGTTCTATTGCACATGTTGTCTATAGAAATAAAACACATATTGACCAATACCTCCACGCAACATCTCATCATCACCCCAGCTAGAAAAGAGGGGTCCTCAACACTCTCATCATAAGTGAAATGAGGATATCAGACAAGGATCACATTCAACGGAAGAAAGAACATCTTTGGATGGTTTTTAGGAGGAATGGGTACTTGGATTCATAAATAGACGATGACTTTAGAAAAACTGAAGAGAGACATAATAATATTTCCCACACCAAAGAAGGAAACAATGAAGAAAATCATAAAGTATTCCTACCTTATGTCCAAGGCACAACATATAAGATATCCCATCTTCTGAAGAAGAAGAACATAAGAACAATCTTTGCCTCTCCAAACAATCTCAGGAAACTCCTTAGCGCAGTCAAGGACCCAATTAGTCCCAAGTCGCACAAAGGAGTGTAGCAAATTCCGTGCACATGTGGGAAGACCTACATCAGGGAGACACAAAGAACAATTATCACAAGAATCAAGGAACATAAGGCAGGCAACACTCTTAGCAAGGTTAAGAAATCAACTCTTGCACAACACACTCATAAAACCAAACATCACATCATGATTAAAGATGGTAAGGTTCTTTTAAGAGTAGATCACTGGTCTAAGAGACGGATAAGGGAGGCCATTGAAATATCCAAAAACCCAAACTACCTAAATAGGGATGATGGCTTGATATTGAGTAGAACTTGGCTTCCTAGCTTTTATAATTCTTGACTTGAGATGTCATTCCACAATATGAAGGATATGTAAAAACGAAGGTCAGTTGCTATAAAACACAAGTTACAACAATATTTATGAATACACTTCTCTACTCCTTAGCTTGACAACTCGTCTTTTGTCCCGATGAAGAGCCACAACAATGGGCTCGAAATGTTGTCAAATCAAATGAATTGTATTGCAGTGCAAACTCCGAATTCCAGTCTCACAAACATGACCTGCAAATTCTCAACAATTAACATTGGTCACAATCTCACCATCTACTCCTGCAATAGACCAATGAATCTCGTTGAATTAGAGTTCCCTCCATCGGAGCCACAGTGCAGCCTTACACTTGAGCACTCCAATGACCACATCCTTTGATCGACAGTCAGGATCTACTCACTGCGTCGAATCAATGGTTGCGATTTCCTCCAACTTAAACACATGATTTTGTTCAATTAACAATTTGATTCAAGACTTAGCCATTTCAGGGTTTCCAAAGGGTAGCACATCATCAAGGTAAAAACCTTCTTCAGTTTTTAGGTCATATTGCAAATACTCGTGGAAAGCATGCACCCTCGATCCAAAAGAAGCAATGTTTTTCGAAGTTTCCCAAGCCTTTGTGATCAATGCCATTGTTTTCTTAATATTTCTCTCCACATAGCTCCTGGCTGATGTAAGTAAGCTTGAGGATCCTTTTAATTTAGCAGCGGGTGTGGTGGGTCCAACAATTATCAAAGGACTAGCAAGCAGTGGAAAAGGCATTAAGGCGTCTTCTGGATCCTTGATCCTTTCTTTCAACTTCATGTTTTCCGCTTCAAGTCCATCAATGGAGTCATCTAGAGCATCCCCGGTTTCTCTATGAATTCTATAAATATGGGAAGGCTGCATATCTCTTAGGTCAATCTCTGAGCGAGATTTTCCTTTCTTATTCTTCACATCACCTTTCTCAATAATCAATTTCTTGCATTCCCTGTCAAAGACAATGCTCTGAAAAACAAATGACTCTTCTTCGTTGATGGTCTCATTCTCAATGATTTACAATGATGAATTATGATGGGCCGTGTTTCCTAGTTGATCCATTGCGGGAAACATCTTCTCAATATCTACCTCGATATCCATATCTTCAAGGGAGAAGCTATTGATTTTACTCTCTATGCATTGGTCTTCTTCCTCTTGCACGACGTTTTTCCTCTTTTTTCTTGGAAGAAGCTTGCGCGAGCTCTCAATTTTCCTGGAGGGGGATTTTTTTCTCCTCTGCCGCCTGAACAATTGTTGGTCACTTTTCTATATGGGTGGGCCGCTGGAGTATTGCTCCGAGATGTTGTAGTCTTAAGAGTAACAGTTGGGGACTGGGCACTCTTCTCGCTAGGAACCTTTCCTTACTGTTTTTAAAACTCATTGGTACTGAGTACCATTTCCAAGTCACTAGTATTGTGAGTAGGAGTACCTAAGTTATTATCTTCTTCTTCACTTAAAACAATACGGATAAATGAATTGTTGAATCCCACTGTCATCATATGTTCCACAAAAATTCTGTTAGGGTCAAACCCTTTTATCTTTTGAACATATTTGAGATTCAGATTGTGTAATTGGTTTGCAAATTCATCAATTTTGATTATATTCCTGAATATAAAGTCCCCAATTTTCCAAGGCAAGGGTATGAATGCTTTTTTCGTTTCTAATGAAAAGAGTGCAGCCAAAAATTATACTACCTTACGACTTCCGTCATAAACATTTTATTAGAGACATGGCATGGAAGAAAGGAGGAATTTTCCTTAGAACCAAAAATATTGACAACATTGTGATTTTCCATTTTCTCTAACGTGCCCTTTTTATCCAAGAATTTACTTGTGTGGTCAGATATTCTGGGGGTATATTTTTCAAACAATAATCCTTTGAAAAATGAGACAAAAAGATTGGAAAATTCACATAAATGCAAAGAATATTTGTGTCTCAAGAACGCTTGGTACCAGAAGGTAAGTGGGTCAAGTTCATAATTCACCCTCTTACAGATAGACAATTTAGGAAATTTATAGCAATATGCTATCGCAAACACAAAATAAGAATTTCTTATATTTTTTGTATTGTGACAATTGGGAAGAGATTTCAATGGAAATCAGTTTTCGCCAATCGAAAATAGCTTGCTCTTTAACAGTAAAATATAATATATAAAGAATCATGCGGGAAATGTCGGCGATACTTTATTGGCTTGTCACCCTGGTGAACAACCAAGCAATTTCTCGAAAGGGGTTTTTGAACGAGTCGACCTGCAACCTGGTAATATCTTCAGGGACAACCACAAGATTCACCAAGAACTTAGGCAAGAGGTCTAGGTCATTGTCATGATTTTTAGGAAATCCTTCCAATCCTCTCCTTTGAAAGTAAGTGTTGGTTCAGGGAGTTTCAACATCTTACAGAACACTTTAGGTGAAAGAGAGATGGGAGAATGGTCTTGAAGTTGAATAATCTGCTGACTTGGTATATATTTCTCAATGCACCATGCAACCAGTTCCTTGCAGTCTAAAACCTCAGGGGCACACCCTCAACGATCAATTCCAGACGTTCGGATCACTTCCTTCTGAGCAGAAGGGGATGAATAGTAAGAATATGCTCTAGACCACTGAAAGTTCTGGTCCTCACGCCCAAAAATATTCAAAGTATCACCACAAAACCGTTATCGAGCTGCTGCGTCCATAAGTTGATGAGAGTTTTCCTTTAATCTAGATAATATTGGCAATGAGTGCTTGACAGAGATAACAATAATATAATCTTCGTCAAATCGTGCTTTAATGTGGTTTAATGAGAAATCTCCTCGAGCCCTTCGCTTATTAATGACGATCTTTACGGAACCTGCATGATGAGTTAGTATCATTAAACCATTCTTAAATGTGTATTGGAAAAAACAAGAGGATGGCGAGGACGAACAAGAGCGATTAGGATTTGGGAATTTTTGTGAATCCGCCAAACCGGGAACACACAAACCCATGGTTGTGAAAGGTCAAAAATAGGCTAAGTGTTGTAATGCGGTCGGTCAGACTCAATATAGGAGAGATATGTTGGCACAGGGGTAGAGCCAGGGTTCAATGCTACAACAACGCACCAACAAAAACCTAACTACCTAACTACCGACCCTTTCGACAACACTTACGAAGGAGATGAAGTCTCACCCGAGGTAGAGGCAGGGGTGGTTGCAAGACTCAGGTGTCTACAACCTTAGCTGGGACACAGATCTATGATTATAACACTTAGCAATCACCTAGCATAGATTATTCATCAATATTCAACCCTTATGATACTTTGCAGATAACACAGAGCATCGCAGTATGTACTTAGATCTAAGACAATTCAGCACTTAGCCACAACAAGATAGACTCGACAGATTAAACACTAAGCATCTTACATACCAGATCTAACATTCATTCATATCTCAGAAGCACAAAGCATAAATAGATCTGTCTTAAACACATTAAAGCACTTAGCAAACGAAGAGACAACCACATTAGGTCAAGGCACATAGCACAACACACAGATTTACCGTGGTTCACCCCCACCCTCGGGCTACATCCACCAAGTCTTCTTCTTTATTAGCTTCAATTAATCAGGTTACAGCATAGAGCCATCCAAATCCCTCTTCGCATAGGACAAAAGATCTGCGCAGCTCGCCAGATCCTTCTTCCTTGCGTTACAACACTTAGCTTTCTATAGCAACCTCACACTAACTTGCACTTAGTCTCTTACAGTATGCATAAAGCTAGCACTTTGCACAACTCGCAACTCTTTGATCACATAGATTACACTCTACTACTCTTCTCCCCCCCCTTTTTCACTTACTTCGCCTATACATTTATTTATACATAAAACAATGGGCCTAAGCGTGGTTAAACCCACAGGCTGACATCCCTTTCCCATTATATTATCCCTCAAAACCCGAAGAAGACCCAAAAAGGGGTCTAGCTTCCACGATTTCCACTTCACCTTGCACTCCATCTTTGATAAGCTGTCGAAGTCCCAAAAACGGTCAAATATGACCAAGTGTTCCTCAAAACTTGGTCAGGGCCAATAGGCCCCCAACACTCACCTATGACTCGTCCCGAGTCACTCAGGTCTGGGTAACTTTGCCTCAAAGGTCTCGAGCTTTGCTCGAGCTACTTCGACTTGTCTCTGTGCTACTGCTTCTTTATCAGCGAATTCCTGAACAACCGCTTCGTTGATAGGTCCTTCCAGTTGTTGCTCGACTGTAACAACTACTTGTTCTAGTAGTGTTCCTTGGCCTTCAATTTCTTCAAACAGTAGGTAGGCCGCCTCCTGGTTCGGCTGGAGTTTCTAGGTGACTTCCATGACTCCGTTCTGCGTGGTAAGAATGAGTTTTTGGGTAGTGAATTGTTCCTGGGATCACTTCATCCTCTCGATGGGTGACAGGAGCTTGAGCTGCACCTGTACTGTATCTGCGTGCTACTTTGCGTCCTGGAGTTGGGACTCCAGTTTCTTCAACTTTGGGTCTTCAGATAGTTGTTCATATATCTACACGCTTATGCTACTGAGTTGTTTACATTCTGCAACAAGTGTTTTAATACTCTCAACTGTGCTCTGAGCATTCAATTCTTGTTGGTCGTGCACTTCTTGTGGAGTCTGTGGTATGTTATGAAGCTCTAATTCCATGACCCTTTGTTGAAGTTGCTGAATAACTTCAGCCAGCTTCATCACTTGGCACTCTATGGGCTCTTTGGCCTTTTGCTCTAAGCCGATCACAGAGCAAAATGCTCCGTTGACTGCTTCTTCAATTCTTATCTGCTTTGTGAGTAGTTGCTCTTTCTCTTTTTGGATCTTCGCTTTGTGTTCTTCAAATTTTGCTTGGAGAGCATTCTTATCTTGTTGCGCGGCTTGGATTTGTTCAATAATTTCCTCCTGTGCTTTCTTTAGGGCCTGGGTGGCCTACGCTTTTTCTTCCTGAGCATGTCGAAGGCGTACTTCGACTGTATCAACAATCTTGTGGAGCTGAATTGATTCATCTCCCACTTCTGTTGTTTCTTCTGGTAGAGGTGCAGTAGAGATTGCTCGGCTAGACTAGAGTGCTTGTTGTACTACTTGGAGCGTGATCTTAATTTGGCTATACATTTGTTCCTGCTTCTCCTCCTGCTTCTCTATGATTTCCTTTGAAGCATCATTGACCGCTGCAACAATGAAATCAAAGTCATCCAATGTGAGGGCAGTTCACATCTTGGTTACAGGGGTTCTTGATTTCTTTCTGGAGGAAGATTTCAGAGGTGAGACCTTCCTTTTCATCGATGAGTCTTCTTCGTCCCTAGGCGGTGGTCTTCGACTTTCTATTGTTCAGTTTTTGTACCATCTTCGTCATCACCTTCTTCATCTGGTGTAATGGAATCCGTCCTTACAGATATGTTGTCAACATCCTGGACTTCTTCAGTCTTCTTCGTCGTCTTTGCTTTCTTTGTCTTACTGGGTTTAGGTGTATCCTGTGCAGTTTTGGGGCTATCGATGTCGAACATTTCTGCGTGGTCTGCTGAAACAAGGAGGTCCACCGACCATTCCTTGGTGATCTCTTCCAGGTCTTCTTCTGTCAACTTATAATAGGACTGAAGCTGTTCCTGGTGCTGATCAACGCGTGGGGTTAGGTATATAAAGTGGCAATCCACGCTGAACTTTATTAGAGGTTAGAATCTTTGTAAAGTGTTTGAGGTTATGCGAGGTTTACTCCTTATGGCTTCTTTCAATTGGTTATAGTACACGTGGAAAACGACATTCGATTGCCATTGCTTGCTCATGTCATTCGAGTACCATAATGTACTGAACTTCGCGGCTAGTGGCTCAAAGGGGTCAAGTTCCGGGAAGGTTGCACCTTCTAGTAGCTCCCATGCAACAAAAGTGATCAGTATTAGGAGCCAGCTAAAATGGAATTCATGCCCCTGATCCTGGGCTTCTCTGCAGTCAATCTCCAATTGATTCACCAGGTACTTCACCCAGTTCATTTACATTCCCTCTGCGCACTTTCCTGCAGGGTCAACTACAAAGCCAGATACTTGTGTTGGTCGATTCTTGTGTACCAACTTCCCTGCAATCAGTTGGCATGCGAGGCGCACTACACCACTTTCAATAGAAGCTACCTTGTAGCCTGTCGTGCCTTTCTCAACATCGCCATAGGCTTCTTTGATCTTCTGTGCAAGAGCATTGTCTGCGGTCTTTCCAGGATAGTACTCATGGGAATCAGGGCCCTGCATGCTAAGCATGGTGATCCTATTTATTAGCACCAGATCAATAGTTATGTGACGTTCTAACCACATGTATCGTCCGTGGTAACTTGCTAGCAGCAATTTTACACAAGCATTCACCTCCTAGTGTTTGCCAAAGTGCGATATTTTCATAACGTTGAGCAAAGTAGACAGCGCGAGGTTCATCGTCCATTGCTGAGGGATGAGCTTCGAATTATTGGACTTAGTTCTCGTCAAGTACTTATACGGGGCGAGCATGCTGTAAACTTTACGGTCCCCTAAGTTGAAGTCACAAAACTTCAACGCTGTAACCTTGTCTTGATCTGTGCGGTAGGTGCGTACTCCTTTCGGTAGATATGCAGTGACTAGGGTGTATTCAAAGTCTCTAGGGAAACTGTACCTGTTAATCTCACCGTTTAGAGGGGGTATGTAAGCTGGTAGGATGGATGGCACTAACTTCACATTGGCTATGTCGTCCTTATGCTTAGTTCTTCTCTCTGCGTCGGCTCGAGATGTTCTTGCTTGAGCAGTCGACGGGGAGGCTTGCACTCCTCTTATTGATGATGCTTGGACTCTAATGGACATTCTTCTTTTCGACATGACTCTCTCAGTCATTAAATCGAGAAGGACCTCTATGAAAGATTCCTCAAGTGCGGTGAGCTCGTCGGACATACGAACTCGGGAAAGATAATCGAGGTCACGATGATCTCAAAGTACTGCACTAGGATGAACAATCTACTTGCAATTATCACTGAAGACAATCACTAGTTCTGTGGGCTTCAACTTTTCAGTTGTCAAAAGTGTTCTTCGGGCATGGCGCGACGAGCTGAATAGGAAATTTGTCAATGGTCTGCTTGCAACGGGTATGAAGCTTCCATGAACGTTAATCCATCTGTTATGGCGTGGTCCAACGGTCTGGTGGTGATCCTTTAATTCTTTTCTATCCATTCAGGGTGGAAGTCGAATGAGTATATTGGTCCAATGGCTATATTGGTTCGCCATGACGAAGTGCCATATGTCGTTGTTTTGATATCCCAATGAAGCTCAATTCCTGTGATTTTTCCTTCTGTGAAGTTTCCTCTGGAATCTTCTGTAACTTTTCGATCTTGGCTCTCTTCTTACTTAGATTCCTAGCCTTCTTCCCAGTGAGCTTCGTCTCGGTCATCCTTTTTCTATTCCGATTCTTATCTTCTCTCGACATAGTCACTTCGCAAAGCTGAGATTCTTTCTTCAGATCCAAGGGTAATACTCCTTCATCATATAGATTAGGTATTTCGGTCTTTTGTGGCTCCTCTAATGCTCTTATAGCTTCGACATCCAAGTCCCTGATGTTCAATAGCTTAGATCTGTTCTCTTGTTCTTCCATCAAGTAGGTGATCCTTCTAGTCATAAATTCCATGAGTTCTTGCTTCTTTTGTTCTAGGGCTTCCTTTTCTTCTTTTCTCCAGATTTGGTCTTTTTCAATCCAGATCTTGCCTAACAAAGCTGGAAATGGGGCATGGTCCTCAATAAATTTAATAACTTCGAATTATTCCTCTATCGAAGCTCCATGGGTACTCATAGCTATCTGGGTAATCCTGCCACATAGGGTTACCGTTTTTCCTTTAAACAACCCTATTTTTCCTAGTGAAGGAACCATAGTAGGCCTTCCTAGGGTTTCCCAAGAACTTTCTGTCATAATGTTCATCTGTGTTCCCTCATCCAGAGCATAGTCAATGTCAAAGTCTCCTATTCTTACTTTGATTTTCTCCTTTTCTTTGAAGATCTCTGACAAACTGGCATCTTTATGTTCATCTAGGGTTTCTTTCATTTTCACTAACATAATCTCTGATTCTTTTTGGGTTTCGTCTATGATCTTAGTCTCTTGATCTCTTTCAGAGTTTTCTTGCTCCATATTCAACTTTTCAAGTCTAGCAATCATTCTAGGGCAATCCAGTACTTCATGGTCCATAGCCTTACAACATAGGCAACTGGGGTTTCTCCCAGGGCATTCCTTAGCAAGATGTCTTGGTCTTCTGCAACTGTAACAAAGAGTTAATCTTCTCTTTCTCTTCAATGATCCCCAACTTTTGTTGTACTGCTTGCTAGGGTCATAATGGCTAGCCTGGAAAAATTTCTTTCTAGGATCCTGCATCCATTGGTTAGTCCAAAAATTCTTTCTATGAATAAGTATAACATATCTTTCATTATTCTTATCAGATCTATTCATATTAAACGTTCTTTCATCTAACAATGCCCTAGTTTTCAAGCTAGGACAAAATCTATCAAGCATACCTAAATCCATACTTTAGAAACAAAAAATTTCACTTATTTTACTTCTATAGGGCACAAAGCTTCTAGATCTAAGAACTTTTAACTATTCTTACCTTTATCAAAGCATAGAGCTTACAGATCTTACTTCTTTTCTTCAGTATCAACCTCTTTTCTTGCAGATCTGACTTCTTTCCTTCAGATCTGTCCTTCCTTCTTCAGCACAGATCTTTTCAGATCAAGTGGATCACTGCGCACTAGGGCATAGATCCATGCACAGAGCTTTCACAATTTCAGGACGAATCTTTGCACAAAGCTTCTTCTGCTCAGTTCCCAGGAATCACAGTTTCAGGTCCCAACAATAGAACCATTTGTTGGCACAGGGGTAGACCCGGGGTTCAATGCTACAACAATGCACCAACAAAACCCTAACTACTGACCCTTTCGGCAGCACCTATGAAGCAGATGAAGTCTCACCGGAGGTAGAGGCAGGGGTGGTTGCAATACTCAGGTGTTTGCAACCTTAGCTGGGACACATATATATGATTATAACACTTAGCAATCACCTAGCATAGATTATTCATCAATATTCAACCCTTATGATACTTCGCAGATAGCACAAAGCATCGCAGTATGAACTTAGATCTAAGATAATTAAACACTTAGCCACAACAAGATAGATTAGATTCAACAGATCAAGCACTAAGCATCTTACATACCAGATCTAATATTCATTCATATCTCAGAAGCATAAAGCATAAATATATCTATATAAACACATCAAAGCACTTAGCAAAGGAAGAGACAAACACATCAGGTCGAGGCACATAGCACAACACACATATTTACCATGGTTCACCCCCACCTTGGGGCTACGTCCACAAAGTCTTCTTCTTTATTAGCTTCCATTAATCAGGTTACATCACAGAGCCATCCAAATCCCTCTTCACATAGGACATAAGATCTACACAGCTCGCTAGATCCTTCTTCCTTGCGCTAAAAGCACAGAGCCTTCTACAATATCCTACACTTAGTCTCTTACAATATGCACAAAGCATTTACAATCATTACCAACACTTAGCACAACTCACAACTCTTCGATCACATAGATCGCACTCTACTACTCTTCTCCCCCCCCTTTTCACTTAATTCGCCTATACATCTATTTATACATACAACAGTGGGCCTAAGCGTGGGTAAACCCATGGGTCGACATCCCTTTCCCATTACATTATCCCCCAAAACCCAAAAAGGACCCAAAAAGGGGTCTAGCTTCCACGATTTCCGCTTCGCGTTGCGCTCTATCTTTGACAAGTTGTCGAAGTCCCAAAAACGGTCAAATATCACCAAGTGTTCCTCAAAATTTGGTCAAGGCCAACAATATGATATACTTAGGAGCTTGGTGAGTCCGATTTTTATAATGTAGATCGCAGATCTTTGGGTGCAAAATGGTTATCGCAGAACTTGGATTATGAAAGGTTGAACCTGTGAACCCGTGACTGCAGAAATGGTAAGTATAGAATAATACGGTGGTCGGTCGGACTCATGATATGGGAGTATGGATGGAGATGAAAATCCACAAGTCCGCCAACCTGCGAACCCACCGTTTTGAAAAATGACTAATTATATTAATTAGAAAAGGAAAAATAGAGGGGAGAAAAGAAAAGGGGAATTCAGGTAAGTATAGAAGAGGGAAGAGAAATGGAAAATAGAAGTTGGGAAAATAGAAAGGGGAGGGGAAATTTAAAAAGTGAGAAATGATCTCAACAACTAGCTCCAACTGTGGGATGATAACCCCCTATGGGTTGTTAAGAATCCATAAACTTTATGACCAGGTGCTTTCGTCCATTGGGCTATGGAGTCAAAGGTAAGAATATACAAATTGAAAAATAAATTTATGTACAAGGAGAATGATAAAGTTTTAGGTGAAGAAACCTTTCAAATGTTTCTTGTTGATAGGAATAATCAATCTCTTACCCTTCATGTTTTGGTGCATATAGGAATTAAAACCCATGATCTTTTCAACAATGTATTGTCCAATCCAGAGCGCTTCGAACTTTGTATGCATCGATGGTTTTTCCTTGTCCTTGTTCCAAAGTAACACCAGTTCTCCCTTCTAAAAGTTATTTACAATTGCACTCTAATCAAGATATCATTTGATACTCTGTTGTCTCTGAGAAGTTCAGTTCAGGGATTTGATTCGTTCTTCTTCCAATTTCAACAACTGATTGATCCTCCTTTGGATAGGTGAACTATCTTCTGTATTAACCACAAAATTCAAGGCATTGAGTTTGAGGCTAATTGGCATTTTCACTTCTTTCCCATAAACCAATGTATACATGGAAATCCCAGTGCTATCCTTTGGAATTGTTTTGCTTTCCCACAATGCTCTAGTCAGCTTCAAATGCCAATTCCTTTGGTTCTTGTCAATGGTTTTCTTTAATATCTGAACGGGTGTTTTATTTGTGGATTCTACAAGACCATTTCCTTGTGGATAATAATTTAATGATTGAACCATGGAAATTCCATATTCTCTACAAAACTCTGTAAACTTTGACCCAATGAAAATCGAACCATTTGTTGGACACACCTACCACACTTAGGGGGGGTGAATGAGTGTGGGGCTCTTTTTCCCAAAACTTCCCTCTTACACAAAAACTTCTTAGTTAACATTCAACATTTATTCATTACCCATTGCTGTCATTTATAACTAGTTAGATGTGAACATATATCAACAACATATATCAACAACACATATCATCAATAAGTCATCACCACAAGGAACACAAAGAACACAAGATGTATGTACAATTTTTCTTTTTATTATGGACAACAATCCGGGGTTTATCAACAACAACTGAATAGAGTACAACTCTACAAGAGCACCAGCTCTATAATGAAAGACTCAGCTTACACCCTCAGCACCAACTGAGATGAGGCAACAATTCTCAACAAATATCAATCTGTCAATAGGTACGCGACCTGTCAGTAGTACAACCCGCGTGTGTACGCGCCCTGGCTCACTACAACCCGCGTGTGTACGCGCCCTGGCTCACTACAACCTGCGTGTGCACGCAACCAGTGTATAATGCAACATGCGTATGCTTCTGAGCAACTAGGGTTTTTCTTTGCTTCACATGCTCAGATCCTCTGCAACCTGCAATCACTTTCTCTTCTGTCTTCCACTGTCCAAGATGACCCATAGTCAGTCGTAACATCTCCAAGCTCTCCAATAGCTTGCTCATGCTCCATAATAGATCAATATGAATGCTATCTCAAACATGTATAAGCATCTAGTATACCATAGAAATCATGTCACCACTGAATCACAAGAGTACCGATCACTCCATCAACCAAATCAACCAAACTGAACCACATCATAGAAGCCATACCAAGAATTCCCTAAGCATTCCCATCACATCAAACAATAGTATTCATAAAGACAATAATGTAATCATACAAGTGTCTCAGTGATAGATCTGAGGCCATAGAATGCAGATCTGGAAG
>JASDQU010099807.1:173665-209303 GCA_032191745.1 Picea mariana
GAAGTTCCGAGAATTTTGCCGTCAAGATCTCTGACATTGCCGAAACTTTGATGCATCCATGAGATCCTTGTCTCTCTCTCTTCCTCAGAATAGATCTTCAATCATGCTCAAGAGATCCACACAAAATATGCTCTCACAAGAATCTCTCCAAAAATACTCCACAAGATAATCTCACTAGAAGCTCTCCATTGATCCACAAAAGGATTCTCACAAGTTGTACATTTTACAAGAGATCCTAGCTTCTTATTTATACTTTCATCTTCTAGGTCACTTAACCCATTTTTAGGTTACTTAACCCATTTCTAGGTCACTTAACCTATTATCCATATTTTAGGGTTAACCACTTTCCATGAATAGAAAGTTCTTCAATACTTTATCATTTAAATATTCCTTCTTCATTTTGTCAATTCTCTTTATTATTTAAATAATCCATCTTGATTTTGTCACTTTACTTTATCATTTAAATAATGATTTCTTTTTTTCAAGCACTTTGACTTCTTTGACCTTGGGGGCTTCAAGTCTTCATATGGGGGTCCTCCAACTTCATAACGCCATAACTCTCAAACCGCGAGGAGTTATGTGACATTCCACATACCACCGGAAATGGCATGAGAAGCACTATCCATCTAGAATAGTTTCACCAACAACTTCATTGATCTTCATCTCATTATTCCACATACAAGTATGGTGTTATTGGATAAATCGGTAGGTGTAGACACTAACTAATCTCCCTAGACCGACCTAGATCTAGAACAAAACACACCAGAACATGACGCTTTCCTTAAGTTTTAGATATTGAATTTACTAACTAAATAGGGATAGGTGACATACCATTTAAACGCCGCTTCCTCTCGCCATCGCCATCCTAGCTCCATTCCAACACTCATACAATGATGAACCTGCAAAAGAACGCAACCAACTCAAGTGATAGTAATAACATAAACTCAATATAAACCTATGTATGTGATCAAGGAATCATACAATAAAACACAACCAGCTTTATAGGAAAGAATCATATTATTGTATCATATTAAATGTGAAAGAGAGATTACAACCATTGCCTTGATGTCGTAAGGTCCCTTCCAACTGTCCTTCGTTCCCCACACACTTCCAATCCAAGAATTCTGAGAGCATAGATTTGATAATATTCACAATCTATCTTGACAAAATGGCTCATCTAGCCAAGCTAACAATCTCCAAAGCTCAATCCAATCCAAGCTCCAAAATCAAAAGCTAGCCTTCTCCATGAGAGCTCCTCTCCTTTTATAAGTTGAAGAGGATAAGGTGAGGAGGTTAGGATGATCCCACTAAATCATGAAAGTGAGTAAGATCCAAACCATTCGGATGCCACCTCACCATGGAAGTTTCTCCTTCTAGAAGCATCAAGAAGATGCTCGTTTTTCTCATGTATGAGAATTTTCGCACCCTGCCTGTATAGCAACTTGCAAACACTTCGTGACCTAGCTATGGTGTAGCCTGCGAAAATCAGGCATTTTTGCACCTTGCCTATATAGCAACCTGCGAACATCCTCTTTAATAGGGTTTTTACAAAGGAGAATGCAACTTCTTTTCTCAGGAAAAGGTCTTCCCCCTTCTTTCTTCAGGAACTCAGGCCACTGGCCCCTCTGAAGGAAACATATAGGTTTACATCTTTAACGCTCATAGGGATGAAAAAATTAATGTGTAACAGAGAGCCCCCCAAAGTATGAAGTTAGAACAGAGTGATAGTTGAAATACTTTGTCAAGTGTGTGTAGGGAACAAGGAACAGTCGGTCGGAAACCTGCCAACAAACAAGGAAATACAGTACAATAATATATCATCACTGAGGTAGGAATTCCCATACTCAGAATACAAATGACTCAGAGCATAAATGTCGACATGTGAAGATCCATGTCAAGTAAGACAGGTCATGGCCACGAAACATACACTGTGGATCCATGCCAATATGACTCAAATATGAACATAGCCACCAGGCATACAATGTGGATCTATGCAACAGTACAAACTGAATATTCTCCAATTCAACCTAAATCTGTCAGAAAAGATCCTAGGTCTTCATCTCCACCACTCTATAGTACGAATCTAACCATGCGAATACATGTGTCAAAGTCGAACATGGTAGAAACCACCCGATTACCGATCATTAGTGTATACCGTTAACAAGTGCGAGGGAAATCACCATTAATGTCAATAACTCCCAAGGTACTCTAGTACAATCCAACGAATGTGAATTAATGAGTTGAGGTCGAACACTCGACGGAATCTTTCGATCAGGGGTCAATAATGAAAACCCACTGTCGAAAGTGAGGGAACCTGCCATTGAGGCATGCAAGTTCCAAGGTACCAATTAGTTTCTAAGTCTAATTCCTGGATAATGAGTTGAAGTCAACAGGAAAAGACTCGTCACACGAGGGCCTTAATGTATCCCACATCAATGAAACGAAAGAAGTAACAAGATTTGATGTAGATCAGAGTAACCAGTAACTCAGGACTGACTTAGGGATGGCCGACACAATAGAAGGCTTAAGGAATGCATAAATGGTCGATGCAACAGAAGGCTTTCCAGGTTGAACTTCTCTTTGAACATATTGACGACACGACAACTGTCTTGGAAATACTGACTCAAAAATAGGGATCACAGACCAACGGGTAATCTTATAAGGAGTATGATCAAGAGACGAGCAGATTTTCCAACCTAGACACAAGGCGAATGAAAGGGTGTCATGTTCAAAAGTGACTCTTCCATGGAATACAGGTTTAGACATATTTCTTTCCCAATTCCCCCCCGCACCATTTCTGGCGAGTACCTCTTTATTTTTACGCAAGCTTGAGGAGGATAACATATGCTTGTAATGTAAGCTCATCCTTCGGACGAGTCCCTCGGAGTATGTTTAATGAACCCTAGGAAAGAGTGGTTCAGTCCCATATGGGCCTTTCGATGTTTGTTTTACGAGTCCAAAGAAAGAAAACTCGGAGTTTTTTCATGTTTATAGAGTCTGAAAAGAGCTTAAAGGAAACTCTAAGGGGTTCCTTTTTCGTATAACCTTTACGAGTCCGAAAAAGTGATGAAAGTATACTCGGTTACATTCTCATGTATTTATGAGCACGAGAAAGAACAAATACTAAGCTCGGGATTGTTTTCATTTTTACGCAAGCTTTAAAACAAAACAAAACTATGCTTGGGATAGATTTTATTTTTACTCAAGCTTGAAAACTAAACAAAACTATGCTTGGGCCTGGTTTCATTTTTACACAAGCTTGAGCCAAAAGAAACTATGCTTGAGGTAGGTGGTTTCATTTTTACACAAGCTTGAACCAGAGGAAACTATGCTTGAGGTAGGTGGTTTCATTTTTACACAAGCTTGAACCAGAGGAAACTATGCTTGGACTTCCCAACGCATAACACAGGGATGGTTGGTACTTAGCTCCCAGCTTAAGAAACTAGCGGCTCTAAATTCAGCACGAAGTCTAGAGGCTGAAAGCATTACCCCCCAAGCTTCGTTTCATCCAACTGTGAAGGAGAATGAAATGAAGCTTCAAATACTATATGTAGGACTTGACCCAAACGAAGAGGGGGAAGTTGTTTCATTTTTTAATGAGCTTGACACATGAGAAGAACTTTGCTCGTGACTCTAGGTCTACATCATTAACGGTCATAGGGATGACGAAAATAATGTGTAACATATGGGTCCTCCAACCATTCTTCCAGGATAAGTCAATCCACAAAGTGTCTTCCTGTGAGGGATTTCACCGTAAGGGGACCAATTTGGAGTTCATCCATTTGTGCAACTTATCAATCATGATAAGACAATAATGAGTCATCTTTTCATCAAACAAACTATGCATCATCATTTATCAATGACAACTCATTGATCCATCTTCATCTATGCATCATATCAATGATCCATCTTTATCAATTGGTTTCCACTTTGACATCTATCATTCTCATCAAGGATAATTCATTTACATTGTTCATCAATAATCAATCAATCAAGTACTTGACATCAATCAATCAAACCGATTGCATCAATGACATATGATCCAACAATCTCCCAAATAATCAAACCATTGGCATCAATGACAACATGATCCAACACCATTATCAGCGATAAATTTATCTAGGACGTTGAATCTTGACAAAAGATTATCTTCGAGGAACTTGATTAACTCTTCAGAATCAACCCTTTTTAATGCCACTGCCTCCGGCCACTTTGTAAAATAATCCGTAGTGGTGAAAATATACATGTGTCCCTTGCTTGACATTGGATTTATTGGGTCGATGACATGAAGTCCCCATTGAGAGAATGGTTGTTCTACAATTATGGTCTGTAACAACATCGTAGATCTCTTCATTTTCCCTGAAAACTGCTAGCATGATACACACTTCCTTATTGTGGCATATGATTCTCTAAATATTGATGGCCAATAGAACCCAACTCTTATTATCTTATGGGCGATGGAAGTAGGTGAAAAGTGTCCACCACATATTCCTTCATGGAATTCTCTCATTAGTTCTTGAGCTTGGTTTTCATCAAATCATCTCAATAGTATACCATCATAATTCCTTCTGAACAATATATCAACAATCAACACATATTGATTTGCATTCATCTTCAATGTTCTTTGCTCATTAGGGTTCATGGTCACAAGAAACTACCCGGACCTCAAGTACAATACAATGTCTCTGTACCATTCTGAATAAGCCAATGGTTCTCATATTGAAATTGAAATCATTCCATACACATAATCACTATTCGGGATGAGCTTCCATAAACCTTGTCCTTTGACAACCTTTAAAGGTTTAATTTCAAGATCATATTCTCGTATCTTTTTGTTGACGGGCGAAATTGACCGTCCGTCAACTGAGAGAGTGGAACCGGTCCAGGGTTGTCTAATAACCAAAGCCGTTTGGAATGAACCACCCTGACGAGTTTAACGGCTCCGTTGGCCGCTCAAAGGTCCTAGGAAAACGAAAGAGAAAACTAAACCAAACTAACTAATCTAACTAAAACAAAATGAAACAAACTAAACTAAATAAAACTAAATAAAACAAACTAATACACTAATCTAATAAAACTAACTACTAAACAAACTAGCTAAAACTAAATATAAACTACTCTAATTATTCTATATACAAACTACTAATTACTATTACACCAACTCTAATAATTGACTATCTAATTACTAATTGAATTACAACTTATTCACAAATCTACATTATCTACAACTTGCAGATTTGAATAAAACCTGTAAAAATCATTTACTTTCTGTCCTAAGACAACGATATATGTTTTTGTTGATTTTTATAAATAAGAAATAAAACTTACTGAAATTAAACAATCTAATATATTAAACATATATATCTAACTAAAAATACTAACAAATATACTAGCAGATAAATGACAGATTGACCTGGAAGCGTTCCTAATTTGTCCTGTGTATGATGACTTCGAAGCTGGTCGGTAGAAGTAAACTCGCACCGGTTAGTCCAAAAGCTTCTCGTAAACGATCGGCTGCGCTGCTCTTTGAGTTGTTTACAGGACAAACAAGACATAAAAAATCATAACAATTTTATGATTTATAAATCTCTGCAATAAGGGAAACCTGTTATGCAAAAACTTATATTTAATAACTCAACTTATGAAGAAGAGAAATCTGCCATTCACAAATTGAATCAAGCAACTGCTATGTTTTTTAAACAGTTAGAAGAAACATATATGGATAACAATGATTAAATTATATCATTTGCACATGATTAAGATAGCTAAAGTAATCATTAACCATATACAAATTGATATTCACAACATGAAACAAAATATTGATATAATGAGAAGCTAAAGCTGTAACAAAACACCAAATTCTGCTTCTGTTTGTATTAAAAATCCATATCCTTGTTCTCCCACGAATGAGGATGAATATTATTACAAAAATGATAGGTATTTATAAGTCTTTCCACAGGGTAAAACCTCCCTGTGGATAATATCAAACAATTTTACATAATCTGGGAAATATCCCAAAATCAACTAAACTAAGAAACTAAAATGCAAGTGAAATCTTTGAAATATCCCCTAACTGCTCATCAAATCCACTGTAATTTCGAATTCATCTGCAATAGACCAAACATATCAAGTTAGAAAGATATTTCATTAGAAAAACAATAAAATTTTGATTCTACAGACTTAGCTACAGAATCTTCTGATTATGTAGCTAGTCTAAAATAGCATACAGGATTAGATAGAAATCAAATCAAATCTTCATACAAGAATCAAATCCAATTTTCTTTCAATAAGCATTAAAAACGAATCACTAATGATTCAAATGATTTTCTCAAACAATATAAAACATAGTCAAAAGTGGTTTAATCGAAACAGGGATGAGAATACTCTGTTTCATTTTGCCATAAAATCAGGCCAAAATAGTATCAAGACTATCTCATATCCAATTAAAATCGACAGCAGATCATATCATAGGTGATACAATTCAATCCAACACAACCATCATTGACTCATTATAGCCATAACAACAGATTCATATCATTCGATCAAATGTAAAAATAGGTAGACTGTTTCGATTGTATTCAAATGAAATCATACTCAACAGCATTGACCTGACGAATTTTGTGATTAATTGCACAGTCGTCAAACATGAGCGTAATAGAATCAACAAAATTCATAATATAAACTGGGTGAATAATCAAAACCAATCACGACTGAGTCTAATATAGAAACAAATCGTGAGACTGGATACAGTCAACTTCGTTCCTCGAATCGAATTTAAACAATATATTTATTGCAATATGAATCAAACTGATAACATGGTGGTGTAAACCAACGCGAGTCAACCGACTGGGTACAACTGTTATGATTCGTATCTATTCACGATTTGGGTGTATATAAGACAGAATCACATTAAACATAATTCAAACTGTATTCGAGCTTAGTCGCAAGTCATCATAACAGTTAACCATATCACAATTTTCTCTAAACATAGCATATGCATCATAATAAAATCCAAACGAAACGTGATTGTGTCCAGAATCAAATATGAGAAACAACTTGTGTTTATAACAACAGAGCATCCAATTTAAGCCAAATCAAACCAATCTAATCCATACCACGATCAAATAAATCGATCAAAATCTAATCGAAACTAAACTGGGAAATGGAATTCCATTCAGTCAAAGAAAGGCTGAGTATACAAGGTAACGAAACCAATCAATGCTAAACAGAGCTAATCAAACCAAATTTGAATTGTTATATAACTCATACTATTTACAAAAATGATTGATATTACACATACCTGTGTGACGAGGCTATCCAATTACGCCAGCTTAGAATTCACCACAGCAGTGGCCGATTCTACATTTTTAAATAAAATGGAGCCTGTTGTTCTTTGTCTCTTATCAGTGGTCTCTAGCTCAGCCTTTTGACGGGTAAGCCRTGTAACTTGGTCCTCCAAATATTGAATTCTGGACTRTAGCAYAGGCACATCAAGATAATWCMTTTCCAACCATGAGCCRCACTGATCACAGGGTGGTATTGCAGGTTCAGGGGAGGGTTTGGATGAATGAYYGGGGGMTTTACATGGCAACTTAATGCCAGGGTAATYTGGGTCRTTTTGCAAGCAAGGTGGCAGGTTCGAYACGAARTCGTATGRGGGTTTGKCACACAGACCTTCCGAATAGGGATACTCACTTGCCAAAAAAYGTTCRACCTCYGAATCAGAGTCTTCACTAAGCACAATAGGGTYAGGATTGACARGGGGTTTCGGTTTATTCCTCRCCATTCGAGAGATTAGCCGCACATTCTTTTTGCCTTTGGCATTTGCATTAGGCTTGGCTTTAGGCTTCTTTCCCACAGGCTTAACAKATTYGACATCCTCGGTTACAGAGTGGGGTAGGTCGATAGGTGAGTCGGGTAAGGGTTTAGGTAAAAGGATACTGTAGGGTACCGGGGGTACAGACTTGTCCKCGGTTACCACAGGTTTATCAACCTGTGGTGGATTTGAATCCACAAAATTATTGCGAGCAAGAAAATCATCCCAACAGTCTCGGTGTAGCCCCAAATGATAAACAACAATCATTTTAACCAGCCCATAGTGAAAGAGACTGCTATCAGCCTGGTTTCTCTTATATTTTTTAGACATTTTGAACAGGTTTCTATGCAGATAGTATGGCATGTTAAGCTCGAAACCCATAAAAACCATAATTAGACGAAGGTGGTGTAAGAAAAAAAACCCATACCGACCCTCGCAGGTGATGAACTGCTTGATAATCATCAGTAAGTCATGCCATCGCTGTTTCAGCATGGTCACGGGCAAACCCTTGTCACAGGAGCTAACTTTACGTGACTGAAAGAGCAAAGTCCAAGGGATTTCTTCTACCTTGCAGTTTTTGGACCATTTCTGCCCAGTGATAGGTAAACCTGCAGCTAAACTGAGAAACTGCTCGTCAATTTGCAATTGAACATCCCCGACCTTGGCTCGACAACCATCAAAGGTCAATGCGAATTGCCTAGCAACGCTGAGGTTAAAACCATCAAATTTCTGTATAAACGAGAGCCACCCAAATTCCTCAAGGTCATCACGGGCACTGTCGAACATCAACAGAGCCTGGCTACCATTTGGTTCAGCCCTCACGACTGGAGCCATGGTGCGAGCACATGGTAAGGGTTTGGGTCGAAAACACCAGCACACAGGATAGAGTCATTCGGTGCAACCACTATGAACGATCAAAGGGGAGGCATTAATGTGCGCATGCGAGGGTGGTGGAATCACTTACCGCCATGCAAAATATTAATTGCAAAGTACAACCGGCGTATTTAACCCTCTGTTGAAACAATCATAACATATTTCAAATCATATTATTCAGCCAACCCAATAACTCAAACGATGAATGATATACCAATGCGCTACTTACCATGAATATTCAAATGTGAAATCAAACCCATACGTTTAACCAACGCGCCATTGTAATATTTCAAACCATGCATATCCAATGTGAAATCAAACCCCAATGTTTAACCAACGTGCCATTGCATAATCAAACAATTTAATCAAAGGTTTAAAACATTGTGACAAACGATTTCATAAAATCGATAGGGCAAGAGCTATAACAATAAGGATCTCATCATATAAAACAAAGTAAACCATGACCCCTATGCAATTCATAAAAATAAGTATAACTCATAAATTCACATGCTCAATGTCTTACCAATTAAATAAAAATCAAGTTGCGCAATCGAAATAAGAATAGGTAATAGGGACAGTTCGAAAATCTCTTAGCCACTTAATGATAATCCAAAGATAAGTGCCATTCAAAATGTCAATAAAAGATCATGATAGTTAGAGTAACGATAGAGGAGTTTTCACGCTTACAGTCATGAAAACTAAATGGAGACTAATTTGTGAATGTCGCAAAGAATGAAAATATCGTTTATTTGCAAAATGCGACGATAATTTGAAGTTCAGAAGACAAAGGTGTAGGTAGCTTATGGGGCAATTGAAAAAATTGAATTGGCTGCCAACACTTTTCCAGCCAGTGAGCCCATTTTCCTTCTCTCAATTGTTGATTCAAAATTATATTCACTAGCGATGAAGGAACATAAGCAATAACATGAGAATTTAGTATGTACGTTCAAAAGTGTGCCATTGCTTTTACCAGAGCCAAGGATTGCTTTTCCAGTTCTGAATATCTCAATTCATAATCATGGAGGGTTTTGCTCATGAACCTAATTGGGAGTTCTTCACCCTTGGTATTCCTTTGAGTCAGACCAAATGTAGCAACAGTTTCTATGGTGAACAAATAGATGATGAAATCCCTTTGAAAATATGGATTAATGAGGACTGGAGTTGTGGTAATTTCTCTTGTGATATTATTGAAATATTCTTAGGTATCCATTGTCCATTCAAACCTCTGCTCCTTTTTCAACAATAAATTGATCGACTTTACAATACTTGCATAGTCAGGAACAAACCTTCACAAAAAATTGATCTTGTGGAAAAACAATTGAACTCTTTTCTTGGATGACGGAGGGTTGAGTTCATTTTTTGCTTTAACTCTTTCTAGATCTATATAAATCCCTTCTTGAACACAATATGACCCAATAGAGACACCATATAATCTACATCTTTCAAAAACTTTTCTCAAATGATGGATATGATCACCCCTTGTTTTTGAATGCACTGTCAAGTCATCTTGATAGTTTACCATAAATTTTCCTATCAACCCACTAAATGCATGATCCATGGCCCTATGGAATGTGGTTCCAACATTCTTCAAAACAAGGGGCATTCTAGCATATGCATATGTTTCCCAAGGTGTTATAAATGCTGTCTTTGCCCTGTCTTCCTCAACAACCAAAACTTGGTTATATCCAGAAAAACCATCCAACATGGACATGCAAGCTGATCCAGTGACTTGCTGGAGAAGGCACTCCATATTGGGTAAAGGAAAGTTATCCTTTATGCTTGCTTTGTTAAAATATCTAAAGTCGACACACATCCAGATTTCCCAATCACAGGATTTGAAAGCTAGTTAGAGTGTCTAATTGGACAAATTATTTCGGGCTTCTTTAATTTCTCCAATTCAATATTTAATAGAGGTTTCGGTTTGGGGTTCATCATCCTTATTTTTTGCTTTACAGGCTTTGCTTCTCCCCTCAAATGAATGATGTGCTCGAATATCGTTTTATCGTAAGCTTTCAAATCATCATAGGTCCATGCAAACACATCAATGTATTATTTAAACAATGCAACATATTGATCAACTTCCTTAGTGGTGCAATCAACTCCCAAGTTGACATATTTCGGGGAAATTTCAGTTCCAATATTGACTTCTCTTGTCTCTTGCACTTTTTGAATTGAAACTTCTTCTAGGATATTCTTAGCATGATCATCTTTTGTGAAAAGAGACTCAGATTATATACAATCTTTAGGGACAACATACATGTGATCGTCTTCATCATCATCATCGTTCAACAAATTTTTTTCCAGCTGCTCATCATTCTCAAACACTTGCAAATATTCCATATTATCAGGCACATAAGGTTGGAATGCTCTTTCTACTTGAAAAGACATTTTGATTTGTATATCATCTGGGTTCGACAATGAGGCCACCAAGGCCAATGAATCTACCTTATGATTCTTGTCGCTCGGAATGAAAGAAATGTTGAAGGAACTGAAAGATTCCATCAATTCGTTAACTCTTTTGAAATATAACTTCAGTCTTTCCTTCTTGATTTTATACCTCTGGGTGACTTGATTAATCACCAACTCGGAGTCTCCAGTCACAATTAGATGTTCTATTTTCATTTCTTGTACAAGGATCATCCCCTGAATCAATGCTTCATATTCTGCCTCATTATTAATACATGAAAATTCCAGTCTAATAGCATGTGGATGCACAATCTTATTTGGACTTATAAGCACAATTCCAACTCCGCCCCTGGAGTTTGAACAAGCTCCATCGAATGACATCCTCCAGTGGCCTTCGAACATGCATTCTTGATTCTCCGTATCTTGAACTTGCTCTAGGATTTCATTATGTTCCATGTATAGGATAACATAGTTTCCAATCCCAACATCTATATAATCTTTCATTGATTCATTATCCTTCTTCTTGAAAGAGAAGGGTTTCCTGGGTTCACGGGGCACCTTAATCATTGCTCCTTCTTTGCCTGGTAGCATCATGCAACTTCCATTGTTCATTATATATCCCCTGATCATGGACATCCAATCTCTTCCCAGCACAACTCCATATGCTAGAGGAAGGTCTACCACAATAATATTGAAAACTGTAATAATATGGGGGGCTGTCGTGATCCAAGCATAAAATTCCTTGATTTCTCCATAAGCTGGCACTTTTCTAGAATCAATTGCATATATAATTTCACCAGTTTCGTAATACTTGGTGCAACTCATGCCCAATTCCTCCATGACCGCCAGTGGTATAATATTATTTGTCACACTAGTGTCAACTAAATAATTATGTAGTGCAACATCATGATTTTCAATTGAAATATAAAAGGGAGGAATTTTACCTCTCAACTTGACAATTGATTGGTTCTGGCTTTGTTTTGGATTGGTAACAACAACTTCTACTCTTTCAGATGGATTTTCCAACAATTTCAAAATGTTTTCTCTTTATTGGGGAATCTTCACCACTTCTGTAAAAGTCAGAATTATCCTTAATTTACTTAAATCCTCTACGACATTATATGTCATCTGAGTGGAGTTTGACATCAAGTGTTTCCTTTTACTTCCAATGTTATCTGTCACTTTCTCATTTGCCCTTTTCTCATTTGTTTTTTCTTTATCTTTTTGGTTTTCTTTTTTAGAGTCATTCTTATTCTTGGATCTATATACAAATCCTCTTGTCTGGGCGACATTTTCTTACGAGTTGGGGTTGTTGTCACCTTCTGATCCGGATTATTTTCGGCATGAAATGAGAGTGGAGCTATAATAAAGAAGTGCACAGAGACATCGCAGATGTTCAATAATATAATAGAAATATATCAGATATGCAACCATAAACACAGATATACAGTGATACACGATTTCTATTAATGAAATAAATGTACAGAGACTGTAAAATACAGAGTGAAAGACTCGATAGAATGGTGGCAGCTTATCTCTGAGAAGAGATGTGACGGCTACTTGCATTCGCAAGAAGATGATTACAATGAGGCTCTGAAGGAATTTTTACAATAAACAGGAATGCCAAAAACCCTAGACATCCAAAAACCTAACCCTAGGAGATGAAGCGCCAAAAGTCATGTGGGCCCCGTTTGTGTAAGTTAGTACATCAACTTCTCGGGGTCGTAACTTTTGCATACGATCTCCGTTTTATGCGTATAATAACTCGTTGGAAAGGTACCATCGAGGAGATTAATTTTGGGGGCTCAATCATGCCTTTAGATATCATTGAGAACCTCGATCTCGAAAAACCTTCATTTAGGCCCTCAAAATGGCCCTGGAAGTTAAAACCTGCTAAAAATAATAAATTGCCAAAATTGCCAGAAAGTTGTTTTGAGCCAGTTGGAAAAGGTGGGTGGCCACCGATATCCACCTGGATCACCTTCTTCAAATATATACATTGACGTCTCACATCCATCCATTTGCACAGTTTCATAACTTTCATCAGGTGAGTAATAATTTTCTTGCTCAATTATTTGCTCATCATACACATCATCCAAAACAATTGCATTGGGAGTAGCCTCCTTGAGAAACCTTGGTCTTTACATATTATCCATGTTTTCAATCCTCACTCTGTTTTCTTGGGGAGGGTTCTTTCTTTGCTTTGGGACTAGCACTCTTGGATTTGCCACATAATTATCTCCCCTTCTTAGTATGGTTATCTCTTTCTGCATTTGCTTGATAGTTCTGTTCATTTGTGCAATTTTAATTATTTTCTTATTTTCTTGTGTCGCCATAGGGTCAAGCTTTGCATCAGGTATGGGTCCCTTGAAAAATCCTCCTTCCATTGTTTGATTTTGGGTTAGTCATGGGTTGAATTCTTCGTTCTTTCTTGAAATAGAAGCTCATTGATTATCAATACTTAATCCTCCCAGTTGCCTTTGTACTTTTCCCAATATAATGTCGGGGTAAGAACCCGTTTCAATCATAGTTTCTTCCATCTCAGTGGATTTAGTCATTTCCTCCTCGAAGGTATCCATTTGGGATGTTTTGATAGCATATTTCACATTCATGGGCATTGCATTCTTATAACAACAGAGAATGACTGGGTCATTTGGTCTTTTATCTTTTGGAATCTTACTCAAGGTTTTATTGAACATGAGATTAAAATATCGTATGCTTTCATTCTTCCTTAAACCAATCTGGGTGAAATCGGTGAGAAGGGTATGATAAATAATTAGAGGGGAGAACATAGTCAAGAACATGGCTTCGAGGTCATTAAATTAGCGAATTGATCTACTGAAAAATGTCATATACCATTCATACGCTCTTCTTGATAGGGGATGCAGAAACAACCTTACCATGACATTGTCATACTCAACATGGTGAAAATCACAAACATCAAGAAATAAGTGTAGATGCCTCTTTGCATCGATTGCTCCATCTCTAGAAAATTCCTTTAGGGTGCCCCCAGGGAGAATAGGGAGATCATGTTGCTCACTTAGAAGATTCAAAGGGGAATCTCTTATTCTTCTTCTATTTTCAAACCTTAGGTTTTCTTGATTTCTTGCAACATCTCTTCCACCTCCTTGTCTCTCCTCATGATGCTCATCTCGGGGTTGTTCATTTCTTTCTGCCATATTCAGAGAGATTCTAGGAATATGATTTTCACTTCTTAGGATAAAGAGTTGCTTGCTTTTACTTCTGGTAATGGGTCCCTTGTATTCGTCCGGCTTCAATCCTGACCTTGTTCTTGTGCTGCTCTAGCTAGCCTTTGGTTTCTTCAGTCTTGTCGCTCATCTCTCCTCTATCTTTAGAGCATTTCTCTTTCTTCTTCTTGGAATAAGATCTGCAAGGACCTTTCTAACTCTTCTCGGGTATCGAATGTTGTTATTACCAGGCTGTATAACTGATGTAAGATGCTTCGTTGACTGTTCAATCCAATTTCTAAGTGGGGCTTATCAGCCTGGGGCAAAGTCATATATTTTTCAAAAAGTGCTAGACCAGGTTCCAAATTTCAATTCATTCCCCAGTATGGTCGCCAAAAATGTTGATGCTTGAATTCGTTAGGACTGAAATGAAAACCTCACGAGGATGTAAATCTTGCTGCATTTTTATAAAGGTGGCACTCCTCTTTGATCTAATATTTTCTTGGGATTCTAGATATTCAGAATATGGGACTTGACAAAAGTCTGTTGTAGTAATTCAAAGAAATATAAATATTTCAAGAAAACTAAAAGGAAAATGTTTTGTTTTTTTCTTAAAGAAAGTTACTGAGAAAGGACAAGGAACCGAGCACATTCACACATTTAAAGCAAGTAAGCAAAATCTCCTCACATCCATCATAGTTTAAAATAAAGATTTCTTATCACATAAAAATAAAATGAAGATGGTCCGCATGCATAAGAGAACTTTAACAGAGTGGACACATGGACAACTCAAATAAAGATAATGATAGATCAATCTTAAATACTTTATATTCAAAACTCTGGGTTACAAAGTATGGTTGAGATTGTTCCCGAAGTAGCTCTCTTGAAATTTCTAAAAAATATACAGTTTGTTACATATTCTTCAAAATTTAAAATGTGTTTGTCTTAAAGACTGGGATTGGGGCTCCCGTGGACCATAAAGAAAATATACACAATAATGAAGCTTTTAGAAGGAATATGGTGRGTGGTAAAAGAACAACAAGACCTCGTAAGAAGAAAATAGAGGTTATCAATCTTCGATTAAACCTTTCTATTCAAAGAAGTGGAATAACTGGATGAAGGACTTGATAAAGAAAGAAAGATGTGATCAACATAAACTTACTATGATCGTGTCTCGTGTCTTCACTTGCTTGATGTTGTCCTTTTATTGTCTTCATTAATGGTTATAGGAACCGTCTCAATTGTTTCTTGCCCCTCGATGGTCAATTTGTTGATCGCTTTCTTAAACCATTCTTCAATATAACTTTTCAATGGTGCCATGTTGATTTCATGCGGGATTTTGATGTTGAAAAAATCACCCTCCAAGTCTCTCAGATCAAGAAATGCCATGTAATGCTTCTTCAATGTCCTGATTTTTCATGGAGTAGTCCACTAGCCAATTTTCTATGTCGTCCTCATCATATTCAAGTATACCATAGAAATTTTCAATTGACAACCCTTTCAAAATGTCAACTTGTTCTTTAAACTATTGCTTTGTGAGGAATATCGAGTTGAGAATTAGTTTTGGGTCTTGTACTTCATTAATAATCCTAGCTAGGTCTATTTCCATGAGCCTCTTGAATAATTCTTCCCTCTTTGATATAGCTTGGCTGCATGCTTGAACAATATTATTCAGGTTTTTTATCTTCTCTTTCCAGCACGCGTTCAACTGTTTTATTTGGCTCGGGGAGGGCAGATCCTCCTCTCTTGTCCTTAGTTATGTCATGTTGGAATTTCTGTTTCCAAAGGGTAGCACAACATCAAGGTAAAAACATTCTTCATTTTTTAGGTCAGCTTGTAAATACTTGTGGAAGGTGTGTGCCCTCGATCCAAAAGAAGCAATATTTTTCGAAGTTTCCCAAGCCTTTGTGATCAATGTCATTATTTTCTTAATATTTTTATCCACATAGATTCTGGCTGATGTAAGTAAGTTTGAGGATAATTTTAATTTAGAAGCGGGTGTGGTGGGTCGAACGATTATCAAAGGACTGGCAAGCAGTGGAAGAGGCATTAAGGCATCTTACAGTTCCTTGATCCTTTATTTCAACTTCGTGTTTTCCGCTTCAAGACCACCAATGGAGTCATCCAGAGAATCCCTGGTTTCTCTATGATTGCTAGAAATCTAGGCCGCATATCTCTTAGGTCAACCTTTGAACAATATTTTCCTTTCTTATTATTCACATCATCTTTCTCAATAATGAATTTCTTAGATCCCCTGTCAAAGACAATGCTTTGAAAATCAAATGACTCTTCTTCATTGAAGGACTCATTCTCAATGATTTCCAATGATGAATTATGATGGGTTGTATTTCCTGGTTGATCCATTGCAGGAAACATATTCTCGATATCTGCCTTGAGCTCCATATCTTCAAGGGAGAAGCTATTGATTTCACTCTCTTTGCGCTAGTCTTCTTCCTCTTGCAAGACGTTTTTCCTCTTTTTTCTTAAAGGAAGCTTGTGCAAGCTCTTAATTTTTCCTAGAGTGGGATTCTTTTCTCCTCCGCCGCCTAAACTAATGTTGGTCCCTTTTCTAGATGGGTGGGCCACTGGAGCATTGCTATGAGATGTTGTAGTCTTAAGAGTAACAGTCAGGGAATGGACACTCTTCTCGTTGGGACCTTTTCCTTTATGCTTGTAAAACTCATTGGTACCGAATATCATTTCCAAGTCACCAACATTGTGAGTAGGAGCGCCTAAGTTATTATCTTCTTCTTCACTCAGAACCGTATGGATAAATGAATTGTTGAATGCCATTGTCAACATATATTCTATGAAAATTCTGTTAGGGTCAAATCCTTTTATCTTTTCAGCATATTTGAGATTTAGATTGTGGAAGTGGTTTGCAAATTCATCGATTTTGTTTATATTCATGAATATAAATTCCCCAATTTTCCAAGGCAAAGGTATGAATTGTTTTTTTCGTTTCTCATGTGAAAAGTGCAGCGAAAAATTATACTGCCTTGCGACTTCCGTAATAATTTTTTTATCAGATACATGGCATAGAAGAAAGGAGGGATTTTCCTTAGAACTGAAAATCTTGATAACATTGTGATTTTCCATTTGCTCCAATGTCCCATTTTTATCCAAGAATTTACTTGCGTGATCGGATATTCTGGGGGTATCTTTCCAAACAATAATCTTTTGAAAACAACAACAAAAACATTGAAAACTTCATAGAAATGAAAAGAAGATTTATGTCTCCACAACGCTTGGTACCAGATGGTAATTGGGTCAAGTTCACAGTTCACACTCTTATAGATAGACAATTTAGGAAATTGACAGCAATATGCTATCACAAACACCAAATAAGAATCCATAAAGAATTTCTCATATTTTTTGTACGGTGACAATTAGGAAGAGTTTTCAATGGAAATAAATTTTCCCCAATCGAAAATAGCTTGCTCTTTGACAGTAAAATATAAGATATAAAGAATCATGCAGGAAATGCTAGCGACACTTTCTTGGTTTGTCACCCTGGTGAACAAGCAAGCAATTTCCCGAAAAGGTTTTTTGAACAAGTCGACCTGCAACCTGGTAATATCTTCAAGGACGACTGCGGGATTCTCCAAGAACTCAGGCAAGAGGTCCAGGCCGTTGTCGCGCCTTTTTAGGAAATCCCAACAATCCTCTCCTTTGAAAGTAAGTGTTGGTTCAGGGAGTTTCAACATCTTACAGAACACTTGAGGTGAAAGAGAGATGGGAGAATGGTCTTGAAGTTGAATAATCTGCTAACTTGGTATACATTTCTCAATGCACCATGCAACCTGTTCCTTGCAGTCAAAAACCTCAGAGACACACCCTACGCGAGCAATTTCTGACATCCAGATCACTTCCTTTTGAGCATAAGGGGATGAATAGTAAGAATATGCTCTATACCACTGAAAGTTTTGGTCCTCATGCCCAAACATATTCAAAGTATCACCGCAGAACTGTTGTTGAGTTGCTGTGGCCATAAGTTGACGAGCGTGTTCCTTTAATCCAGATAATATTTGCAATGAGTGCTTGAGAAAGATAACAATAATATAATCTTCGTCAAATTGTGTTTTAATGTGGTTTAATGAGAAATCTCCTCGATCCCTTCGCTTATTAATGACGATCTTTACGGAACCTGCATGATGAGTTAGTAGCATAAATGTGTATTGGAAAAAGCACGAGGATGGCGGGGACAGACGAGAGCGATTAGGATTTTGGAATTTTTGTGAATCTGACAACCCGGGAACATGCGAACCCATGGTTGCGAAAGGTAGAAACTAGGCTAAGTGTTGTAATGCGGTCGGTCAGACTCAATATAGGAGAGATGAGATCCTTAGGAGCTTAGTGAGTCCGATGGTCATAATGTAGCTTGCAGATCTTTGGGTGAAAAATGGATATCGCGGAACTTGGATTATGAAAGGTTGAACCCGCAAACCCACAACTACAGAATTGGTTAAGTATAGAATAATAGGACGGTCGGTCAGACTCATGATATGGGAGTATGGATGGAGATGAAAATCCATGAGTCTGCCAACTCACGAACCCGCCACTTTGAAAAACGACTAAGTATATTAATTAGAAAGGGAAAAAGAGAGGGGAGAAAAGAAAAGGGGAATTCAGGTAAGTATAGAAGAGGGAAGAGAAATGGAAAAAAGAAGTTGGGAAAATAGAAAGGGGAGGGAAAATTTAGGAAGCGAGAAATGATCTCAACACCACTGTAATTTTTGCTACTTTCTTTTTTACTTCGATTCCCCCTCCTGCTCGTCTGTTCTCATGGTGAGTTTTTTCCACCTTTTTCCTCTTCTTCCACCAACTCCTTGTGATTGTTATGGTTGATATTAGATGCAATCTCCAGTCAGGTTTCCCTAATTCGAAGGGGAAATCCAAGGGTATCCTTTTGTCAAGTTTTTAACTGACCCTTGACTCTTCAAGCAATCATATCTGTGAGCAGTCATAACTTCTTCAACCACCAATCTTTTTCTTCCATAACTGATCACGTGGTTCCATGCAGATTCAAGTACACTGACGGGTGTGTATTTATGTCTTGTAGGTATAGCTTGTCTTGTTGATCAAGTTTTTGTTTTCTTCATTGAAACTTCTCATTTCCACCTCACCAATCCACTTCATCAATTCCCACCTATGATATCATGGCTAGAACTTGTTGACGCTTGAATCCGTCAGGACCGAAATGACAACCTCACGAGGATATGAATCCTCCTGTGTTTTTATAGAGGTGGTACTCCTCTTTGTCTTATAGTATTCTTTAATAACTTTAGATCAAGAAATAATATAGGACCTTAAGATAGTCCAATATTTTATGCTCAAAGAAAGACAAAAGATTTATCTTAAGAGAATTCATGAGAAAGGACGAAGAACCTCACACATCACACATTGCAGAAAATAATTTTTTTTTTCACACATCCATCATAGTGAAAATAAAGATTTATGATCACACATAAAAATAAAAGAATATAGTCCAGATGCCTAAGAGAACTTTTATAGATTAAATGCTTGCATATCTCAAAAAAAGATTATGATGAATCAATTTCAAATACTTTATACTTAGTGATCGGAGTTATAAAATACTGTTAAAATTGATCCCAACTTAGTTCTCTTGGGATATCTCAAAATAATAAAGCATGTTACAATGATTTTGAAATTTAAAGGTGTTTGTCCAAAGGACTGGGATTGGGGCTCTTGCGGACCATAAAGTAAACATATACAAGAAGGTAGAACATAGAGAGAAGAAGGTGGGTGGATGTCAAACAACATGATCGCGAAAGAAGACAAAGATAAAGTTACCAAGATTCGATTAAAATTTTCTATTCAAAGAAGAATAATAACTCAATGATAACTGATAAAGAACGAAGAATGTGATCAATATGGACTTACTATGATGGCATATCTCACTTTATCTGCTTGTTGTTTCTTCCTTTATATTCTTGCTGGTTGCGGTTGGATTACTAGTCATAACTTCCTCTACTGGAATTTTAGAAATCTTGGCGATTGAGGCATTCAACTATTCTTGAATAAAGTCCCTTAATGGAGAAATGGTTACTTCTTGTTTTATCTTAATATTAAACAACTCCTTTTCAATCTCCCCAAGATAAATAGATAAATTTTGTAATATATTTTCAATGTCTTCATTCTTATTTTTATATTTGACAGACCAACTATCAATGTCATCATGTGTGAATTCCATCATATTATCGAACTTTTCAGTCGATGTCCTTTTTAATCCTTCAATTTTCTCTTCAGAATCCTGTCGATTCATGAGCATAGAGTTTGAAAGATACTTAGGGTCTGGGACGTCAATGGTAGTCCCAACGATATCCAAATCAAGAATTTTTAAATATGCTTCATTTTGCCTCCTTGATAAGTCAGTGAACTGGGATATTAGACCTTTTAATACATTAATTCGTTCTATCCAACATGATTTCAATCGTTTGATGTGGCTCAGAGAAGGTACATTTTCTTGCTTTCTCGTCTGCTCTGTCATTGTTGAAAATCTAGTTGTGAACATCAAAACTCCATCAATGTAGATCCATTCATCTTTTTTCAAATATGAGTTTAAATGTTCTTTGGTATTTTGAATTCTTAAACCAAGAGAAGAAAAACTCTTGGCCATATCCACAATTCTATAATTAATGACATTTTTTTCCTAATATTTTGTTCAACAAAATGCCAGGTGGCCATGATTAAATTGGAAATTCCTTTGACCCTCGAACTTGATTCTGGGTTTTCTTGAAGACCCTTTTCGAGATGAATCATGGCAACAATAGAAGCTAGAATAGGTGGATGCATGAGGGTTGCGTCTGATTTTTTTAATTCTTTCTTTCAACTGGGCATTCTCTTCTTCCATGTGTGCGATTGAAACATCAAGTGCATCTTCTATAAATCTATGAATGGATGATAATTTTGAAGGTAACATATCCCATGTGTCAATGGTGGATCATAGCTTCCCGCTCTTACTCTTTGTGGTTCGTTCAAAAAATATTTTTTTAGACTCCTTATCAAAAGATGCATTTTGTACAACAAATGTCTCCTGATCAAAAAATGTTTCATCATGGATCATGAGTGTGGAGATAGGCTGGAAATTTTCTCGAGATGATACTTCAACATATGGAAAAGTAATGTTTTCAATATCCACATCTAGGTCCATATTTTCTAATAATAAGTCATCTTCCTGAGCATGCGTCTCATCCCCTTCATGCTGTGAACTAATTGTTTTTCTTTTGAACTTCAATTTATGGGGATTCTCCAGGTTCCATTTAGGAGGGTTCCTATCTTCATCATCCCTTGAATTATTTCTCTGGATTTTTCTTGCATGGGACGTTCTTGGTTCTGGATTTGCCTTTGGCAAGGCACTCCTTCTAAAGACAACTGATGATTAGGAACTTTTGTCATTCGAGGGTCTACTTATTTCTTTATGATGTTCTATTGTGCATATGACAATTTACATGTCTTCATAAAGTTTGTTGGCTTCATAATCAATAGGATGATGAAGGTCATTTTATTCTTCTTTACTGATGGTTGATTTTAAAAATGCAGGGTCAAGCCCAACTAAAAGCAAGTGATTATAAAAAAGGTGGTTTGGGTTGAAATCCATGATTTCTTCTGCAAATTTTAGGTTGAAATTCTCAAAATAAGTAGCATATTCATCGATTTTGGAAATTCCCTAGAGAAGAATTTCACCAACTTTCCATGGAAGAGGTATGCACTGCTTTTTCCTTTTCTTGGACAATGTATGGAACCATAACTTATATTGTCGGGCTATTTCAATGACAAACAACTTGCCAGATATATAATAGGGAAGGAAGATAAGTTTTTCAATGGAGCAGAAAACCCTGATGATGTTATAATCTTCCATTTTTTTCGAGAACTCCTCTTCCCTTCAGAAAAGATGCAGCTTCTAAAGACAATCGCAAAGTGTCTTCTCCAAATAGCAATTTCTTGAACTTAGATACAAAATCTAAATACACCTCATAAAAATGATGGTCAACCCTTTGTTTCCATAAAGCTTTGTACCACATAGTCACGGGGTTGACTTTTATTTTAATTCTTCAGGCAATGATTAAGCCCTCAAAAGTATGACAATATGTAATGGAAAATATCAAATAAGATGACATGTAAAACCTTTTATCAGACTTGAAATTACTGAGTTGTGCAGTGATTTCATTTGAGATTATCTTCACCTAGTCGAAGATTGCTTTTTAATGAACAACAAAATGTAATATGTACAATGCCAATATAGGAATTGTTTCTGTAGAATCCTGACCAACAATTCAAGTAAATAACGAGGCAATTTCCTTATAGGGACCTTTTAAAGAACTTACCTGAATTATTGATATTTCTTTAGGAATTGTGGCAGGGTCATGCAAATATTCTTGAAGAATATATAATGCATTATTCTTGATTTTTAGGAAGTTTCTCGCTTCCTCTCCTTTGTAGGCCAGGTTCAGCTTTTGTAATTTCAACATTTCTCTAAATATTGAGAGTGCCAACGAGATGGGAGAACTATTATACAATGCAATAACTCTTCTGTTTTGAATGAGCCTATCGACACACCAGGTGACAACTTCCTTACACTCAAATACTTCTGGAACACACCCAACAAGAACTATTCCCGACGTCCATACTTTGTTGTTTTCTCTATCCAACAATTTCAAGTAATACCAGTAGGAGCATGACCAATGATAATTTTGATATTTTCTAGCAAAGGGTTTCAGGGTATCCCCACAGAACGATTGCTTTCTCATGGTTGTCCGAGTGAGTCTTGCCATCTTTTTCTTAGATATTATTTTGCACAGTAAAATGAACTTGAGTTAGATTACTTTTATGGAAACATTAACTCACTATAACTATTAGTAGCCTAGGTAACACAATTATTAATTAACGACCACCTTAATAATAAATTTGGTGGTTGGGTCCGTAGGAATAACAATAAATGTGACATCGAACAATGTGAAGGGATGGGTAATGATGGAGCATTGGGGTGTTGATGTTTTGGTAGTTGCGGGAAGTATTAACCTCCACGTGTAACCTATGACTTAGAATAGAATATTCCAGAAGCAAGTGAACCATTAGACATGTGTGTGGAAACCCTAGAAGACAAGTCGACCTAGCATAATAAATAATATTAGAATATTATCTTCCAAAAACATAAGTTGGCTCCACAGGAAAAAGATAAACTTAAAATATAATTACAAGAAAGTCAGGTCGACCCAGCCAAAAAACTCACTGGATAGATTAATATAAATAGAGGACGTTTTAGCTCATTTGTACACCCAATTAGTGCACAAGTCTTCTGGAGAGCTATAGTTGCAGCTGCAACTGTAGCTGTAAGGAGGAATAAGGGTGCATGGTTATCTCTTGGTCTTGGTATCTCTCTTGGTGATTTTCTTGGTGATATTCTTGGCGATATTCTCTCTAAGTATGGTGCAAGTTTGAGAGAGAGAGTAGTGTAGCTGCAACTATTGCATTTGTGTATGGTACTTGTTTCGTGGATATGGAGACTCTCTCTCTTGTGTGGTACCGTTGGAGAAGGAGCACTCTACTTGTCTTGAGTTGTTGCTGCAGTTAGCAACTAGGGTTTATCTGTTGGTTCTCGAGTAGGCTTGCCCGAATTATTCTAAGTAAAGGTTAGTGTGCTCGGGGGTGTCATATGTGAATGCCTATGGCTGGGTGACAATGATGTGACATTTTTTATGGTTAAACAATCATACCAAAATTTCAACATGGTTTTAGAGTTGGTTTCCTTCGTAACAGTCTAACCGCTTGAAGGAAAATCCTCAGTTTCCCCCATTGCCAAGCTCGTTGAGCACTTACTAAACTCACTAAGAAGGTCACCTAAGTAGGGTGCATCTCATCCTCGGATCAGATCTGGAAATTTATGAAGTTGAGATATTAGGGTTTCCTCATAAAAACCCTAGGTTTACAATGCGAGTTCCTTCATGCCAGTTGCAGTACCAGTTGCAATAAAGTTTCTATGAAACGTTGGGCCTAATATTTGGTTGTTATAATGCACCTTACCCTAGAGCATCTCCGGTTACCTTTAGATTGCAAGTTGGAGCACTTTGAAGTTTTAGGGTTCGTTATTGCTTGCTGCTATTGCCGGATGGTGCCATTGTCTGCCACTGCCTGTCGTTGTTTCCAAAGGTATGTACTTATATATGCTTAAACTGTATCACTATTTTGAGTATGATTGTAGGAGAAGGGATCTCTAGTCCAAGCAACAATCATATATCCACGGGGATCTCAAATCCAACACATTCCGAGGAACAACACACTCCAGGTTTGATTGTTTTCACATGCCTCTAGCTGTTATGACATTGTTGTGACCTTATGAACATCTAGTTGTATTTTGATCTATTGAAGTTATGGTCATCATACTAACCTCTATTGAAAGTTAAAGTAAGAAACTAATTTTAGTAAAAGTATTAGATTGATTAAGGTTGAGACTTTAGAGTTTATTTGCACTATATTCTCTAACTCAGATTTCTGTCTAGAAAGCATATTGTCTTAAGTACAGGGGACAGGTTGAAGAGAATGCTTTTCATATTGAGTGAAAGAGACTCAAAAGAAAATCCACAACACTCGTTCTTGAAGATAAGACTCTAAGTTCAAGGTTTGATTAAATTAATAAGTTTCCAATTTGCACATGTCAAGTTTGATGATTGCCACATTACTAGTTTTTTTTCACCAAGAAAAATGTCTCTTTATATTATGAAATATAAAATAGTTATCTTTACATAAAACATCAAGTACTTTGCACTCTGTGCAAAGCTTCAAATATTCACAACATTACAGAAAGTTCTGGCTTAGTTCACAAAAAAAGAGAATTTATCAATCTTACTAATCCTCTGGACATATTGCTAGTAGGAAGACCATAAAAGCACAAGATCTGGAATAGTGTCCAAAACACACAACACTAAAAATTCTATGTTGCTTCCGAAAATTGTAGCGATATATCCGATATCTTCAAGACTTTGTGATCCAAAAAGGATCTAGAGAAGGTTAAGAACAACTCATAACACATAGAAGCAAATTAGGACGCTCAGAATGGCTTCAACATACAACAAAAGGGCAAAAATTCAAAGTTCCCAAAACTCAGCTAAAATGGCATGATCGCAAAAAGTGCTTCACAAGATTTCTAATGGCACAAATGGCTCACCAAACAAAGTTACAGATCAAAATATATAAGTGGTCAGATTTCAGGTCAAACTTGGTCAACAGTCAAGGTGACACGTGACACCATTGCAAGGGTGACATGTGGCACATCCGTACAGTTGAGTTGGCATGGGATGACGTGGAAAAATGATGGTAGACACATGGGTGAATTAAATGATGACAAGTGTTAGTTTTATGGGCGAATTATATGGTGCCACATGGCCTAGTCATGTGCTGCCATGTGGCACCCCTCCTATGGTTGGTTTGTGTAAACGTTTTATGACTCCATAGAAGTCGAACTCATGACTTCTCTAGCCCAAAGGCCTTCCAAATCTATGCCAACCAATACACCACCATATGTATCTTGTTATTAATATGGTTTACATATTATTTAAGTCTAATGTTTTATGTATGTGATGTGCAGGAGAAGTGACACGTAAACCGAGGCAGGGGTGTCTCTTGGGACAAAAGTGTCAGACTCGGATCGAGGCATGGAGACAATCATTTTTAGGTAAAACGATGCCACGAACGTAGTGGTGGTGTTATTTTTCCGATCTGAGTAAAGATTCTGTATCTTAACTCCAGATTGAGGTATACTTATGTATTTTGCCCAATTCTTTTGTGGAGTTAATAAAAATACCTACCCATTTGAGAACAGGACCCAGAGACGTAGTCCACCAAGGATGAACTCCGTTATCAAGTTATTTGTGTTCGTATTGCGTGATTATATATCTTTCCTTTTGGGCTTTTCCTTCTTTATGGTGTACTTTAGTTTATGCTCATTTAATACAATTCTTTAATAAGTCACCCGACGAAAAGATCTTGGATCACTTTGAAACTGGTCCAAAAATTTGTTGAGAAGTTTAGAAGAGATAGAAGAAGTGTGTGGGCCCTTTGTTACCATCTACCGAACAGTTGTAGCTCACCAAACCTTTAGGCTTCGACAGGGCTAACTTCGAAAGATAATCATCTTCCATGTTAAGCTCCCTAAAAACATGGGTGAAATGGATCTTTTTAAAACTTAAATTGAGTATATTAATCCCGTCCATCCAACCCAATAGTGATGCTACCTGAAGCCTTTCTTTTTCCATCAACCAATCTATGACAATCTTCGAGTCCCCAATAACCTGCAACACATCTAAATCCAGTCGAGCAACTAGAGATAAGGTCCCCCAAGCACCTAGCAGTTCTGCTTTGGTATTGGTCCCACATACACAGTTGAAAGTCCATTTTATAATCAAATTTTCATTAAAATTTATCAGACCCTCCGCCCCACATGTATTGTTGTTTGGATCTACAGCTTCATTGAACCATCTCATAGTGGAGGATAAAAATCTTGGACTCTGAAGATTTCGAGGAGGGATCTTCTTCGAAGGTGGCCCAGATGGAAGAGTTGCTTTTAGTTTGCAAAGAACTGCAAGGTTGGATGGAAAGCACCCTTCAAATATTACTCCATTCCTCTCTAACCATACATACCAGTATATAATGGCAGGCAACGTTTTGTAAGATCCTTCTCTTTTTGCCCAGTTTTCCAAGCAATCATCTAATGACCTGCCTTCCCATACAACCAATGAATCAAATTCTTTGTTTACCCTCAACCAGACATCCTGACAGAAACTACAAGAGACAAAGATATAGAATGCAGTCTCGGCATCTCTGAAGCATAAAGGACAACAGTTTGGGCATTTCCATCCCTTTTTTTGCAGGGAGTCCCAGGTTAAAATTTTGTTTTGACTTGATAACCAAATAAACAATTTGATCTTTTGTGCTAAGTCCCATTTCCACAATTCTCTTTTCCAGCCCCCAGTAACAGTCATCCATTTCTTTTTAGTGAGGGATAAATATATATTTTTGACAGATGGTCATCTGGATCCATCCCCTCCATTCCATAAGAGCAAGTCCTCTTGATCCTATAGAATTATTCTCTCTCCACACATAGACTTTCTGAAGCCTCCCCATTCCTCGACAAGGCTCCCTCTCAAGCTTAAGTCCTCGCTAGTTTTCCAGTGTTCCGAGAGGACTCCTGTTCTCACTTCGCCCACAACATGAAAGAGGAATAAAATATTACATCTGAGAAGTTCTATTAAAAACTGTCTAGATAAGAAGGATGAGTTGCCCAAACCTATGATGCTATCCAAGCCAATGTGTATCAAGTGTCCCGAACCCGATTTCCAGCTCAACCAGTGGGTAATCAGATGTAGCGCCTTCAAAAGATTCTTCCAGGTATGGGAAACAGCCGGGGCAAATGTTGTGGCTGATCTAAACTAGGTTACGATAGAGCTATGTTGAATATACTTATCTTTAACTACCTTATGCCAAATTCCATCTTTCATAAGTACTCACCAAAGTGAATTTGTTTCTAGGGAGCTATTGAAGAGAAACATGTTTCTTATCCCCCATCCTCCCAAGTGTTTGGGTTTTGCAAGAAGTTCCTAGCTACAGAGATGAAAATTCCTTTTTCCTTCCTCACCAGACCAAAGGAAATTGAACATAAGTTTTCTTATCTTTTCTAGAATGGAAACTGGAATGGTCACCAAGGCCATCCAATATATCGGTTGACCTTCTAGGAACGATTTACCAGTGTAAATATGCCACCCAGAGTTAACCATCTATTACACCACAATCCAATCCTCTCTTCAAGTTTTTTTAAGAGCCATCTCCAATCTACAACTTTATAAGCATCCGCCTTTAGAAAGTAACCAAGGTAGCGAAAGCCTTTTTTGAGTTCTTCAAAATAGTAAAAGAAAATTTCTTTTAAAATATATAAAGTCTCACCATTAAATTTTTCAAAGTAAAATATAGATTTTGACCAATTAATCATAAGTCCAGAAGCTCTACAAAAGATCGATAAGATATTTTTAATCACTTGCCACTCATCAGGTGAGGCTTTTGACATTATTAACACATCATCAACAAAGAACAGATGTGAAATCTTGACTAACCTAGAGACCTTGACACCTGATAACTTTCCTTAATCTTTACCTTTCTTTAATAACAAGCCTAGTCCTTCCATTATCCATATAAAGAGAAAAGGCGAAAGTGGACAACCTTGCCTAAGTCCTTTTCCACTCTGGAACATTTGAGATGTCTCTCCATTTAACAGAACAACAAAATTTGCACTGGTCACACAACTTACAATCCAATTTATGAAAGTATTACTAAAACCTGATTGCATGAGAGTCAAACGCAGGAAATCCCAACTAATGCAGTCATAATCTTTTTTTAGATCCAACTTTACTATCAATGCTTTTGAATTTTTTGCTTTGATGCTGTGCAAGCACTCCTGCATCATACCTATAACATCCAAGATCTGTCTACCTTTGAGAAAACCCAACTGTTCCTTTGACAATGAGCTAGATAATACAAGATTTATCCTATTCACTATAACCTTTGAAATAATCGTATAACACATATTGCACAAAGCTATTGGTTTGTAATCCCCAAAAGTTGAGGGATTATTTACTTTTGGGATAAGTGTCAAAAAGGTCGCATTTAGCGACTTGTTCACAAAGCCCCAAACTCTAGAACCCTCCACCAAATCTAGCATATGTTCTCCCAATAGGTCGAAGTGGTGGATTAGAAACTCTACCTTCAATCCATTGGGCCTTGGGCTCTTGTATTTTTCAAAATAATTGAGTACATCCCAAACTTCTTGCAAAGTACACGGGCTATCTAATAACCGGTTATCCACATCCTTCACAATGCAGCCGTAAAGACCAGCGGCATGCACTTGATCCCTTATCTCCACTTGAAAAGATTCATAATAAAAAGATTTAAAGTATTTTTCCGCTTCTAACTTGATTTCTTCCTGACCAACATGTAGATTCCCAAACTCGTCCCTGATCTCCCAAATGTGATTCTTATTCCTCCTAAAACTAGCAAATTTGTGAAAAAACTTTGTATTTTTGTCACCACTTTTTAACCATAATTCCCCACTCTGTAGGCGCCATTTCTCTTCCTTCGCCTGTAGTATTTTATCACCCTCAGCTTCCAATATTTTTATGTGTAATTCCCTATCTTGGTTTTCATAACCCAGAGCCACCTCCATGATCAAATCTTTCAACTGTCCCTCTAAAAAGACCAACCTTTCCTCCTATTTTTTTTTAAAAATTGTTGCCCAAACTTTTAAACGTTTCTTAAAACACTTTAATTTATTAACAAATATCTGTTGTATATACCTTTCTTCACATAGAACAAGATCCTCCCAAAATTATTTTAGCAATGAAGTTACTTCTGCTTCATGTAACCAACTAGTATTAAATTTAAAGGGATACACAGTCAGACGCAAAAGTCGATCAAGTCTTAGAAGAACTGGAGCGTGGCCTGAGAAATAAGGAAAGTCCACCCACGATTTGTATCTACAAACACCAGCAAGTAGATCTTCTGCAACATAGAAGCGATCCAATATTTTTGATGTACTCACCTCTCCCCTCCTTACATTTCTCCACGTTGGTACTAAGACATCTGGTGCAACATTAACCAAACTTGATCCATTAAAAATTCCTTTTACAAAAGTTGACAGTGGGTCTATAAGTGCTTTTGATCCCCAAGCCTCCCCCACATCAACTGTAAAGTTTAATTCCCCAACCAAAATTAAGTTTTTATGATCTAAGTGCCCCTTAACTGACACCTTTCCCAGAAAGATTTTCTGTCCACACATGACCCATACACATTTAGCAACAAGACTGACAGGTTAAGATCCAAGCAAGTACATGTTAAAGGTATTCCACCACAACACATAAAAGGATGCAAGTCAAACATTAATGGATTCCATGTTACTAACAATCCCCCCAAGGTTCCAACCACACTTACAGCACAAGAAAGCCAGTTATGACAAAAGGAATTCAGAAAGTCCCGAGCCTTGTATCCTCCACCATAGTTTTCTGCAAAAAAATAATGTCCAGAGTAGTCCTCTGAAGAAGTCTTCTGAGGGAGGTAGATTTTAGGGTCCCCCCCACCCCTCTAATGTTTAAAGAGAGCATAATCATGGTTTTTCTCTCACCAGGGCTTTCATGTCTCTAAGCGCCCCAAATTCTGCAATGACAGGTAGAACCGAACCCTCAGACAATATCTCCAATTTCTCTTTTCTTTTTCTCGCACTTTGAGATTTTATAGGGGCGATTTCTACCCCTAAACCCTTCGACCATGTATACTCCTTTCCCAGCTTTAGGCCCTTTAACTTCGATAGGTTCGGGTCCCCCTCAGACCCTGATTTATGGTAGATGGACCTCCCCTGAAAAATTGGTAAGTGGACTGGTGACAATATATCTTTATATGAAGGTACTAGTGTCTCTAGAACCTCCCCAATAGCAGTGTCCCCCAATTCTGACTCCCTGTAACCTGGAGGGTAGGAAGTGTCTGAAGTTCCTGTGTGACAGTCCGGGTCCCCTTGCGAAGGGTTCAATCCTCACGACTTTTCAAGGTTATTAAACAACAATTCCTTAGAAATTTTAGGAGGATAGACACTAACACCCCTAGTCTCACCCAAAACATCTAAGGAAGAGTCCCCCCCAACTCGGACACCCACAGGTGGGTCCTCGGAGGAGTTTACAATATGGTCCCAGTCGGAAAACGTGACTGGTTTGTTACCCCCTAACACTTCAAGGGTACTATAGGAGTCCAAAAAGATTCTTTCCCAAGAGGTTAAAGGCGAAAAAAATGAAGGACAGATGGACTTAGGCTTACCCATGAGCGAAACTACTTGAGTTTGCTGAGAAGGTTCCTCGGACTCCAAACCAAACGGACTGAAACTGCACAAATCCACATCAGGTGACTCGACCCGAGTTGTCCTATCCAACAAAGTACCTTTTGAAACTTCCTCATCCGAGCTTCCCTGACATTCCCTCCTTAGGTGTCCGGTCTTTCTACACAGAGAACACCTAAACAGAATCCCTAGATAGTCCAAATATGTTGACCAATGGTAACCTCTCCAAACTATATCCAGTGACTCTAGCAAGCTCGCATGAATGTCAATTTCCACAAGAACTCTGCAAATCGTTTTATCCACCACTCCCAACAACACCTCGTCAAGTTTGATAAACTTTCCCAAAATGTTTCCAATGGCTTCCAAAGCCCTCATGTTCCACAAATGGAGCGGTAACCATGGAAGTAACACCCATAAATGCCTGAGTCAGAAATAGTCCAGAGCCAGGTCGAAAATGACACGCCATCATTTTAACATTACACTGCCTCCTCCATAAACCCATAGTTTATCCAGTATGAGAGCCACATCATCAACCTTCCTAAATATAAACCCAAACAACCCTTTTGTTAAGAATGCTATCTCATGTGTATAACCCACCACCGGGGTCCAAAACTCACTAACCCAATCCACCAACAACATAGTGCTCCTCGCTCTATAAGAGAAGTGTCCTACTAGTGTGTAGAGGGAAAGACTTATAGTATCCTCCAAGCTGATGTACTCCCCCAACATCAGTTTTCTTTTACAACGATTCAGAATCCACGCTTTGGACCTGCTGCCTCTGGAGAAGTAAGGCTTCCTCGCATCCAAAGATTGGGGGAAACCTCCTACCACCTTTCTGAAATGACCCATCCTAGACACTGGTTCTTCAAAAGAAAACACAGTATGAGCACCCTCATGAAGTCGCACTGCATGAGAGTTCAATGGACGTTCAATGCAAAATGGTTTCGAGGAGGGAGTCTCTCTAGACAAAACCGTCAGATCTGGAAAAATACAGATAGGAGATGAATCCCGATGAGCCTTTAAGGAAGTATTAAATTCTATCTCATCCTCCGAGGTAAAGAGCCCTTCTCTCCGCTAGATGTCTTCATCTGCAACTCCCATCATGTTTTTGATTTCAGCTTCCATGTGAAGCTTCTTCAGTGCTTAGTGAGTCAACCACCAAAACCCAAACACGTACTTGCCCCTTCAGGCGAAAACATAGCCTCCACTGACAAGTGAGTAAAGAGTCACTGCAAGGATATGATCTATGGAAAGGAGAGCCCACACTAAAAAGACCATCGAAAAACCCAGACCCCCAAAAACAAACTAGGCAGAATAAAAAAAACATACAGGATAGTATGGAAATCAACTAAAACTAAGCTCCACCAGAAAAATAGGAGCCTCCCCAAAGATGAGGAGCAAAGGACCCATAGTTAAAACAAGAGAAACTATAAAAAATATAGAAAGTGATAACGGAAATGATAAACTACGTGCTACAGAGGTGGTGTCTCCACTGAGTTCAAACTAAGGGCCAACAACAGAGTAGTCCCAAGTTTCCTGGTCCCAAAAGCCTTAGGAGGACCCTGTACAGTCGGTCCAAGGCCTCTGGATAGCATCTAGGTTCCACCATTGTTGAGCCCAAGGTTTAAATCGCCAGTTCCTGCCCTAATCGCCCATAAGAAGAGTACCTCAAACCAAATATGGAACTAACGTGACAACAATCCTTGAAAGGTTTTATCACTGCTAAATACAATGAATACTTGCCAGCATATGCGTACTATTGATATAAATGCTTGCAATATGGACTAACATCTTCTCTAGCAGATACTTCTTGTTTTGCTTATAGGCAGTTCACCTTCGTAATAATATGATGATTATCTTGAGATTGTATTTTTTTTATTCTTGTTGACATAGATATGTTCTTATGAAAATGCTATTATACTTTTCATTCTTGTTTTCTTGTTCTGGGCAAGTTACCATGGAGGAATGATTGATCACAACACTAGAAGAGTGTTGTTCCTATTTCTTATTATTGTGTTCTTATATTGGTTCTTGTTCCAGGTAGGTCACAAGCAATAACTCTAAGAAGGAGCTATTGTGATTACCGTTCTCGTTCTTGTTTGTATTATTATAAGAGTATTATTCTTGTCTACTATTTTTCCCTTTGTTGTCCTTGTTTTGGGCAGGTCACAGGTGATAAATTCGAGGGAAGCTATAGTGACGGTTGCAGGAGACAACATATTAGATGGTCTCTAGTTTGAGACATGTAGCAAACTATTCAGATGAGAAGTTGTATACACGACCTTATACATCCATGTACCAAAGAAGAAGAAGACAAAGAAGAGTACTTTTCCGATATACATAATATCTCATATGGAGATTGATTGTAAGGAGAAAAAGGCTCCAAAGATGACCAAACAAATCCCTCTAGTGCAGTTGATCACTCTTCAAATCATCATGAATGGTTAGTAGAGCCAGAAGGGCCTACCCATAATTGTTGTAGTAACCAAGAAGAGTCCAGTGTGGTCCCATGAAACTTTGTAGGATGCAACATTGATGAGCTATACCATGAGGAGAAGATGGATCCAAAGATTATACAGATTCAGAGGGAGTCAAACTTCAGAGGGAGAATGGAGACTCAAAGACATTCAGATTCAGATGGAAGAGAGAGACGCCTTTCAGAACTGAAAAATAGATGTCGTGGGTTGAGAAGGATAGATCGAAGTTTCAAAGGCTTTGATGAGATATGAGATCTTATGGGAAGATTCCCTTGCTTCAGTAAACTTTGCTACAATGACAGAGGAGGAAGCCAGTCAGAAGGATTGGGATACATGTATTTTCCTTGGTTCCAAGACCATAAGGGAAGTAAGCAGTGACTTTAAATTTGATCTACAAGATCAAGCACATTAAAGATAAATAGCCTAGAGATGTATAAAGATTTATTTGTGTCTAGAGGATTCTTCGAGCAATAGGGAGAAGACTATGATGAGACACTTTCTCCAGTATATTGCTACCGACAAAAAGGTAGTAGATATGTTGACCAAGCCTCTGTCAGGGACAAGCTTGGAGTGGTCCAAATGTTTTTTCTCCAGTAGTGAGAAGTGATGTGTTCCCCAGTAGAGGGAAGTGATGATATCCCCAGTAGTGAGAAGTGATGTGTTCCTCAGTATAGGGAAGTGATGATATCCCCAGTAGTGGGATCTACTCCAGCATATGTTGGTATGATACCCCAACGCAGGTTAGTACTCAAACACAGGTTGGTATGCTACCCAACGCAGGTTGGTACTCAGACGCAGGCTGGTATGGTACCCCAATGAAGGTTGGTACTCCAATGTAGGCTGGTATGCTACCCCAACGTAGGTTGGTACTCCAATGCATACTGGTATGCTACCCTAATGCGGGCTGATATGCTACCCCAACACAGGTTGGTACTCAAATGTAGGCTGGTATGCTACCCCAACCCAGGTTAGTACTCCAATGCAGGCCAATATGCCACCTCAACGCAAGTTTGTACTCCAACGCAGGATGGTATGCTACCCCAACGCAGGTTGGTATGCTACTCCAATGTAGGATGGTATATTAACCCAACGCAGGTTGGTATGATACTCCAACGAACGCTGGTATACTACTCCAGTGAAAGTGCACAACTTCTTATGACATGTAGATCCGTGATTGACAACATGAATGATCGAGGTGTGAAGAAGTGTAAAAGCAGTGATGATGATCGTGCCAAGTGTTAAATTATGAGCTTGATTTCTTATGTAAATTAATTCTTTTATTTTCTTCAACACTTTGATTCCAGCTTAATACACTTCAACAATACCAAATGATATCCGAATAGAAATAACTATGTAGATAAGTAAGCATGCACATCAACAACACATATACCCTGGGGAAACCCTGTATAGGGAGAAAAACCCTAGAAAACGATATTCCTTTATTGCATTAATAATGTAAGATCACTTACAAATATCCACCATGAATGTTCTTCTCTTAAAGAGCTTGCCAAGATGACTTTGACTTGACAAAGACCTAAGAGCCCTTGCTGAAATGCACCTCTGATATGCTGCCTCTATTGCTGATATACATCACTGATATGCTTCTTTGGTATGCTGCCTCTTTATCACTGATATGCGCCTCTATTGCTTCACCCTTAACCTGCATATAAAAATTGTGTTGAAGATAGGGGTCAACCTCTGCTTATATAGGCTAAAGAGGAGAAGAGGAGAGGCTCGAAATAGTAACTTGTTTTCATGCTTTAATCATAACTCAACTTCATACTTTAGTTCAAACTTAGAACTAGACTTGAGACTGGTATACTTTAGTTCGAAAATAGAACCATACTTGAGACTTCAGTTACAACTCAACATTACACTTTAGTTCGAAAATAGAACTAGACTTGAGACTGGTATACTTTAGTTCGAAAATAGAACTAGACTTGAGACTTCAGTTACAACTCAGCATTACACTGTAGTTCAAAAATAGAACTAG
>JASDQU010099807.1:209323-259012 GCA_032191745.1 Picea mariana
GTGGTAAAAGAACAACAAGACCTCGTAAGAAGAAAATAGAGGTTATCAATCTTCGATTAAACCTTTCTATTCAAAGAAGTGGAATAACTGGATGAAGGACTTGATAAAGAAAGAAAGATGTGATCAACATAAACTTACTATGATCGTGTCTCGTGTCTTCACTTGCTTGATGTTGTCCTTTTATTGTCTTCATTAATGGTTATAGGAACCGTCTCAATTGTTTCTTGCCCCTCGATGGTCAATTTGTTGATCGCTTTCTTAAACCATTCTTCAATATAACTTTTCAATGGTGCCATGTTGATTTCATGCGGGATTTTGATGTTGAAAAAATCACCCTCCAAGTCTCTCAGATCAAGAAATGCCATGTAATGCTTCTTCAATGTCCTGATTTTTCATGGAGTAGTCCACTAGCCAATTTTCTATGTCGTCCTCATCATATTCAAGTATACCATAGAAATTTTCAATTGACAACCCTTTCAAAATGTCAACTTGTTCTTTAAACTATTGCTTTGTGAGGAATATCGAGTTGAGAATTAGTTTTGGGTCTTGTACTTCATTAATAATCCTAGCTAGGTCTATTTCCATGAGCCTCTTGAATAATTCTTCCCTCTTTGATATAGCTTGGCTGCATGCTTGAACAATATTATTCAGGTTTTTTATCTTCTCTTTCCAGCACGCGTTCAACTGTTTTATTTGGCTCGGGGAGGGCAGATCCTCCTCTCTTGTCCTTAGTTATGTCATGTTGGAATTTCTGTTTCCAAAGGGTAGCACAACATCAAGGTAAAAACATTCTTCATTTTTTAGGTCAGCTTGTAAATACTTGTGGAAGGTGTGTGCCCTCGATCCAAAAGAAGCAATATTTTTCGAAGTTTCCCAAGCCTTTGTGATCAATGTCATTATTTTCTTAATATTTTTATCCACATAGATTCTGGCTGATGTAAGTAAGTTTGAGGATAATTTTAATTTAGAAGCGGGTGTGGTGGGTCGAACGATTATCAAAGGACTGGCAAGCAGTGGAAGAGGCATTAAGGCATCTTACAGTTCCTTGATCCTTTATTTCAACTTCGTGTTTTCCGCTTCAAGACCACCAATGGAGTCATCCAGAGAATCCCTGGTTTCTCTATGATTGCTAGAAATCTAGGCCGCATATCTCTTAGGTCAACCTTTGAACAATATTTTCCTTTCTTATTATTCACATCATCTTTCTCAATAATGAATTTCTTAGATCCCCTGTCAAAGACAATGCTTTGAAAATCAAATGACTCTTCTTCATTGAAGGACTCATTCTCAATGATTTCCAATGATGAATTATGATGGGTTGTATTTCCTGGTTGATCCATTGCAGGAAACATATTCTCGATATCTGCCTTGAGCTCCATATCTTCAAGGGAGAAGCTATTGATTTCACTCTCTTTGCGCTAGTCTTCTTCCTCTTGCAAGACGTTTTTCCTCTTTTTTCTTAAAGGAAGCTTGTGCAAGCTCTTAATTTTTCCTAGAGTGGGATTCTTTTCTCCTCCGCCGCCTAAACTAATGTTGGTCCCTTTTCTAGATGGGTGGGCCACTGGAGCATTGCTATGAGATGTTGTAGTCTTAAGAGTAACAGTCAGGGAATGGACACTCTTCTCGTTGGGACCTTTTCCTTTATGCTTGTAAAACTCATTGGTACCGAATATCATTTCCAAGTCACCAACATTGTGAGTAGGAGCGCCTAAGTTATTATCTTCTTCTTCACTCAGAACCGTATGGATAAATGAATTGTTGAATGCCATTGTCAACATATATTCTATGAAAATTCTGTTAGGGTCAAATCCTTTTATCTTTTCAGCATATTTGAGATTTAGATTGTGGAAGTGGTTTGCAAATTCATCGATTTTGTTTATATTCATGAATATAAATTCCCCAATTTTCCAAGGCAAAGGTATGAATTGTTTTTTTCGTTTCTCATGTGAAAAGTGCAGCGAAAAATTATACTGCCTTGCGACTTCCGTAATAATTTTTTTATCAGATACATGGCATAGAAGAAAGGAGGGATTTTCCTTAGAACTGAAAATCTTGATAACATTGTGATTTTCCATTTGCTCCAATGTCCCATTTTTATCCAAGAATTTACTTGCGTGATCGGATATTCTGGGGGTATCTTTCCAAACAATAATCTTTTGAAAACAACAACAAAAACATTGAAAACTTCATAGAAATGAAAAGAAGATTTATGTCTCCACAACGCTTGGTACCAGATGGTAATTGGGTCAAGTTCACAGTTCACACTCTTATAGATAGACAATTTAGGAAATTGACAGCAATATGCTATCACAAACACCAAATAAGAATCCATAAAGAATTTCTCATATTTTTTGTACGGTGACAATTAGGAAGAGTTTTCAATGGAAATAAATTTTCCCCAATCGAAAATAGCTTGCTCTTTGACAGTAAAATATAAGATATAAAGAATCATGCAGGAAATGCTAGCGACACTTTCTTGGTTTGTCACCCTGGTGAACAAGCAAGCAATTTCCCGAAAAGGTTTTTTGAACAAGTCGACCTGCAACCTGGTAATATCTTCAAGGACGACTGCGGGATTCTCCAAGAACTCAGGCAAGAGGTCCAGGCCGTTGTCGCGCCTTTTTAGGAAATCCCAACAATCCTCTCCTTTGAAAGTAAGTGTTGGTTCAGGGAGTTTCAACATCTTACAGAACACTTGAGGTGAAAGAGAGATGGGAGAATGGTCTTGAAGTTGAATAATCTGCTAACTTGGTATACATTTCTCAATGCACCATGCAACCTGTTCCTTGCAGTCAAAAACCTCAGAGACACACCCTACGCGAGCAATTTCTGACATCCAGATCACTTCCTTTTGAGCATAAGGGGATGAATAGTAAGAATATGCTCTATACCACTGAAAGTTTTGGTCCTCATGCCCAAACATATTCAAAGTATCACCGCAGAACTGTTGTTGAGTTGCTGTGGCCATAAGTTGACGAGCGTGTTCCTTTAATCCAGATAATATTTGCAATGAGTGCTTGAGAAAGATAACAATAATATAATCTTCGTCAAATTGTGTTTTAATGTGGTTTAATGAGAAATCTCCTCGATCCCTTCGCTTATTAATGACGATCTTTACGGAACCTGCATGATGAGTTAGTAGCATAAATGTGTATTGGAAAAAGCACGAGGATGGCGGGGACAGACGAGAGCGATTAGGATTTTGGAATTTTTGTGAATCTGACAACCCGGGAACATGCGAACCCATGGTTGCGAAAGGTAGAAACTAGGCTAAGTGTTGTAATGCGGTCGGTCAGACTCAATATAGGAGAGATGAGATCCTTAGGAGCTTAGTGAGTCCGATGGTCATAATGTAGCTTGCAGATCTTTGGGTGAAAAATGGATATCGCGGAACTTGGATTATGAAAGGTTGAACCCGCAAACCCACAACTACAGAATTGGTTAAGTATAGAATAATAGGACGGTCGGTCAGACTCATGATATGGGAGTATGGATGGAGATGAAAATCCATGAGTCTGCCAACTCACGAACCCGCCACTTTGAAAAACGACTAAGTATATTAATTAGAAAGGGAAAAAGAGAGGGGAGAAAAGAAAAGGGGAATTCAGGTAAGTATAGAAGAGGGAAGAGAAATGGAAAAAAGAAGTTGGGAAAATAGAAAGGGGAGGGAAAATTTAGGAAGCGAGAAATGATCTCAACACCACTGTAATTTTTGCTACTTTCTTTTTTACTTCGATTCCCCCTCCTGCTCGTCTGTTCTCATGGTGAGTTTTTTCCACCTTTTTCCTCTTCTTCCACCAACTCCTTGTGATTGTTATGGTTGATATTAGATGCAATCTCCAGTCAGGTTTCCCTAATTCGAAGGGGAAATCCAAGGGTATCCTTTTGTCAAGTTTTTAACTGACCCTTGACTCTTCAAGCAATCATATCTGTGAGCAGTCATAACTTCTTCAACCACCAATCTTTTTCTTCCATAACTGATCACGTGGTTCCATGCAGATTCAAGTACACTGACGGGTGTGTATTTATGTCTTGTAGGTATAGCTTGTCTTGTTGATCAAGTTTTTGTTTTCTTCATTGAAACTTCTCATTTCCACCTCACCAATCCACTTCATCAATTCCCACCTATGATATCATGGCTAGAACTTGTTGACGCTTGAATCCGTCAGGACCGAAATGACAACCTCACGAGGATATGAATCCTCCTGTGTTTTTATAGAGGTGGTACTCCTCTTTGTCTTATAGTATTCTTTAATAACTTTAGATCAAGAAATAATATAGGACCTTAAGATAGTCCAATATTTTATGCTCAAAGAAAGACAAAAGATTTATCTTAAGAGAATTCATGAGAAAGGACGAAGAACCTCACACATCACACATTGCAGAAAATAATTTTTTTTTTCACACATCCATCATAGTGAAAATAAAGATTTATGATCACACATAAAAATAAAAGAATATAGTCCAGATGCCTAAGAGAACTTTTATAGATTAAATGCTTGCATATCTCAAAAAAAGATTATGATGAATCAATTTCAAATACTTTATACTTAGTGATCGGAGTTATAAAATACTGTTAAAATTGATCCCAACTTAGTTCTCTTGGGATATCTCAAAATAATAAAGCATGTTACAATGATTTTGAAATTTAAAGGTGTTTGTCCAAAGGACTGGGATTGGGGCTCTTGCGGACCATAAAGTAAACATATACAAGAAGGTAGAACATAGAGAGAAGAAGGTGGGTGGATGTCAAACAACATGATCGCGAAAGAAGACAAAGATAAAGTTACCAAGATTCGATTAAAATTTTCTATTCAAAGAAGAATAATAACTCAATGATAACTGATAAAGAACGAAGAATGTGATCAATATGGACTTACTATGATGGCATATCTCACTTTATCTGCTTGTTGTTTCTTCCTTTATATTCTTGCTGGTTGCGGTTGGATTACTAGTCATAACTTCCTCTACTGGAATTTTAGAAATCTTGGCGATTGAGGCATTCAACTATTCTTGAATAAAGTCCCTTAATGGAGAAATGGTTACTTCTTGTTTTATCTTAATATTAAACAACTCCTTTTCAATCTCCCCAAGATAAATAGATAAATTTTGTAATATATTTTCAATGTCTTCATTCTTATTTTTATATTTGACAGACCAACTATCAATGTCATCATGTGTGAATTCCATCATATTATCGAACTTTTCAGTCGATGTCCTTTTTAATCCTTCAATTTTCTCTTCAGAATCCTGTCGATTCATGAGCATAGAGTTTGAAAGATACTTAGGGTCTGGGACGTCAATGGTAGTCCCAACGATATCCAAATCAAGAATTTTTAAATATGCTTCATTTTGCCTCCTTGATAAGTCAGTGAACTGGGATATTAGACCTTTTAATACATTAATTCGTTCTATCCAACATGATTTCAATCGTTTGATGTGGCTCAGAGAAGGTACATTTTCTTGCTTTCTCGTCTGCTCTGTCATTGTTGAAAATCTAGTTGTGAACATCAAAACTCCATCAATGTAGATCCATTCATCTTTTTTCAAATATGAGTTTAAATGTTCTTTGGTATTTTGAATTCTTAAACCAAGAGAAGAAAAACTCTTGGCCATATCCACAATTCTATAATTAATGACATTTTTTTCCTAATATTTTGTTCAACAAAATGCCAGGTGGCCATGATTAAATTGGAAATTCCTTTGACCCTCGAACTTGATTCTGGGTTTTCTTGAAGACCCTTTTCGAGATGAATCATGGCAACAATAGAAGCTAGAATAGGTGGATGCATGAGGGTTGCGTCTGATTTTTTTAATTCTTTCTTTCAACTGGGCATTCTCTTCTTCCATGTGTGCGATTGAAACATCAAGTGCATCTTCTATAAATCTATGAATGGATGATAATTTTGAAGGTAACATATCCCATGTGTCAATGGTGGATCATAGCTTCCCGCTCTTACTCTTTGTGGTTCGTTCAAAAAATATTTTTTTAGACTCCTTATCAAAAGATGCATTTTGTACAACAAATGTCTCCTGATCAAAAAATGTTTCATCATGGATCATGAGTGTGGAGATAGGCTGGAAATTTTCTCGAGATGATACTTCAACATATGGAAAAGTAATGTTTTCAATATCCACATCTAGGTCCATATTTTCTAATAATAAGTCATCTTCCTGAGCATGCGTCTCATCCCCTTCATGCTGTGAACTAATTGTTTTTCTTTTGAACTTCAATTTATGGGGATTCTCCAGGTTCCATTTAGGAGGGTTCCTATCTTCATCATCCCTTGAATTATTTCTCTGGATTTTTCTTGCATGGGACGTTCTTGGTTCTGGATTTGCCTTTGGCAAGGCACTCCTTCTAAAGACAACTGATGATTAGGAACTTTTGTCATTCGAGGGTCTACTTATTTCTTTATGATGTTCTATTGTGCATATGACAATTTACATGTCTTCATAAAGTTTGTTGGCTTCATAATCAATAGGATGATGAAGGTCATTTTATTCTTCTTTACTGATGGTTGATTTTAAAAATGCAGGGTCAAGCCCAACTAAAAGCAAGTGATTATAAAAAAGGTGGTTTGGGTTGAAATCCATGATTTCTTCTGCAAATTTTAGGTTGAAATTCTCAAAATAAGTAGCATATTCATCGATTTTGGAAATTCCCTAGAGAAGAATTTCACCAACTTTCCATGGAAGAGGTATGCACTGCTTTTTCCTTTTCTTGGACAATGTATGGAACCATAACTTATATTGTCGGGCTATTTCAATGACAAACAACTTGCCAGATATATAATAGGGAAGGAAGATAAGTTTTTCAATGGAGCAGAAAACCCTGATGATGTTATAATCTTCCATTTTTTTCGAGAACTCCTCTTCCCTTCAGAAAAGATGCAGCTTCTAAAGACAATCGCAAAGTGTCTTCTCCAAATAGCAATTTCTTGAACTTAGATACAAAATCTAAATACACCTCATAAAAATGATGGTCAACCCTTTGTTTCCATAAAGCTTTGTACCACATAGTCACGGGGTTGACTTTTATTTTAATTCTTCAGGCAATGATTAAGCCCTCAAAAGTATGACAATATGTAATGGAAAATATCAAATAAGATGACATGTAAAACCTTTTATCAGACTTGAAATTACTGAGTTGTGCAGTGATTTCATTTGAGATTATCTTCACCTAGTCGAAGATTGCTTTTTAATGAACAACAAAATGTAATATGTACAATGCCAATATAGGAATTGTTTCTGTAGAATCCTGACCAACAATTCAAGTAAATAACGAGGCAATTTCCTTATAGGGACCTTTTAAAGAACTTACCTGAATTATTGATATTTCTTTAGGAATTGTGGCAGGGTCATGCAAATATTCTTGAAGAATATATAATGCATTATTCTTGATTTTTAGGAAGTTTCTCGCTTCCTCTCCTTTGTAGGCCAGGTTCAGCTTTTGTAATTTCAACATTTCTCTAAATATTGAGAGTGCCAACGAGATGGGAGAACTATTATACAATGCAATAACTCTTCTGTTTTGAATGAGCCTATCGACACACCAGGTGACAACTTCCTTACACTCAAATACTTCTGGAACACACCCAACAAGAACTATTCCCGACGTCCATACTTTGTTGTTTTCTCTATCCAACAATTTCAAGTAATACCAGTAGGAGCATGACCAATGATAATTTTGATATTTTCTAGCAAAGGGTTTCAGGGTATCCCCACAGAACGATTGCTTTCTCATGGTTGTCCGAGTGAGTCTTGCCATCTTTTTCTTAGATATTATTTTGCACAGTAAAATGAACTTGAGTTAGATTACTTTTATGGAAACATTAACTCACTATAACTATTAGTAGCCTAGGTAACACAATTATTAATTAACGACCACCTTAATAATAAATTTGGTGGTTGGGTCCGTAGGAATAACAATAAATGTGACATCGAACAATGTGAAGGGATGGGTAATGATGGAGCATTGGGGTGTTGATGTTTTGGTAGTTGCGGGAAGTATTAACCTCCACGTGTAACCTATGACTTAGAATAGAATATTCCAGAAGCAAGTGAACCATTAGACATGTGTGTGGAAACCCTAGAAGACAAGTCGACCTAGCATAATAAATAATATTAGAATATTATCTTCCAAAAACATAAGTTGGCTCCACAGGAAAAAGATAAACTTAAAATATAATTACAAGAAAGTCAGGTCGACCCAGCCAAAAAACTCACTGGATAGATTAATATAAATAGAGGACGTTTTAGCTCATTTGTACACCCAATTAGTGCACAAGTCTTCTGGAGAGCTATAGTTGCAGCTGCAACTGTAGCTGTAAGGAGGAATAAGGGTGCATGGTTATCTCTTGGTCTTGGTATCTCTCTTGGTGATTTTCTTGGTGATATTCTTGGCGATATTCTCTCTAAGTATGGTGCAAGTTTGAGAGAGAGAGTAGTGTAGCTGCAACTATTGCATTTGTGTATGGTACTTGTTTCGTGGATATGGAGACTCTCTCTCTTGTGTGGTACCGTTGGAGAAGGAGCACTCTACTTGTCTTGAGTTGTTGCTGCAGTTAGCAACTAGGGTTTATCTGTTGGTTCTCGAGTAGGCTTGCCCGAATTATTCTAAGTAAAGGTTAGTGTGCTCGGGGGTGTCATATGTGAATGCCTATGGCTGGGTGACAATGATGTGACATTTTTTATGGTTAAACAATCATACCAAAATTTCAACATGGTTTTAGAGTTGGTTTCCTTCGTAACAGTCTAACCGCTTGAAGGAAAATCCTCAGTTTCCCCCATTGCCAAGCTCGTTGAGCACTTACTAAACTCACTAAGAAGGTCACCTAAGTAGGGTGCATCTCATCCTCGGATCAGATCTGGAAATTTATGAAGTTGAGATATTAGGGTTTCCTCATAAAAACCCTAGGTTTACAATGCGAGTTCCTTCATGCCAGTTGCAGTACCAGTTGCAATAAAGTTTCTATGAAACGTTGGGCCTAATATTTGGTTGTTATAATGCACCTTACCCTAGAGCATCTCCGGTTACCTTTAGATTGCAAGTTGGAGCACTTTGAAGTTTTAGGGTTCGTTATTGCTTGCTGCTATTGCCGGATGGTGCCATTGTCTGCCACTGCCTGTCGTTGTTTCCAAAGGTATGTACTTATATATGCTTAAACTGTATCACTATTTTGAGTATGATTGTAGGAGAAGGGATCTCTAGTCCAAGCAACAATCATATATCCACGGGGATCTCAAATCCAACACATTCCGAGGAACAACACACTCCAGGTTTGATTGTTTTCACATGCCTCTAGCTGTTATGACATTGTTGTGACCTTATGAACATCTAGTTGTATTTTGATCTATTGAAGTTATGGTCATCATACTAACCTCTATTGAAAGTTAAAGTAAGAAACTAATTTTAGTAAAAGTATTAGATTGATTAAGGTTGAGACTTTAGAGTTTATTTGCACTATATTCTCTAACTCAGATTTCTGTCTAGAAAGCATATTGTCTTAAGTACAGGGGACAGGTTGAAGAGAATGCTTTTCATATTGAGTGAAAGAGACTCAAAAGAAAATCCACAACACTCGTTCTTGAAGATAAGACTCTAAGTTCAAGGTTTGATTAAATTAATAAGTTTCCAATTTGCACATGTCAAGTTTGATGATTGCCACATTACTAGTTTTTTTTCACCAAGAAAAATGTCTCTTTATATTATGAAATATAAAATAGTTATCTTTACATAAAACATCAAGTACTTTGCACTCTGTGCAAAGCTTCAAATATTCACAACATTACAGAAAGTTCTGGCTTAGTTCACAAAAAAAGAGAATTTATCAATCTTACTAATCCTCTGGACATATTGCTAGTAGGAAGACCATAAAAGCACAAGATCTGGAATAGTGTCCAAAACACACAACACTAAAAATTCTATGTTGCTTCCGAAAATTGTAGCGATATATCCGATATCTTCAAGACTTTGTGATCCAAAAAGGATCTAGAGAAGGTTAAGAACAACTCATAACACATAGAAGCAAATTAGGACGCTCAGAATGGCTTCAACATACAACAAAAGGGCAAAAATTCAAAGTTCCCAAAACTCAGCTAAAATGGCATGATCGCAAAAAGTGCTTCACAAGATTTCTAATGGCACAAATGGCTCACCAAACAAAGTTACAGATCAAAATATATAAGTGGTCAGATTTCAGGTCAAACTTGGTCAACAGTCAAGGTGACACGTGACACCATTGCAAGGGTGACATGTGGCACATCCGTACAGTTGAGTTGGCATGGGATGACGTGGAAAAATGATGGTAGACACATGGGTGAATTAAATGATGACAAGTGTTAGTTTTATGGGCGAATTATATGGTGCCACATGGCCTAGTCATGTGCTGCCATGTGGCACCCCTCCTATGGTTGGTTTGTGTAAACGTTTTATGACTCCATAGAAGTCGAACTCATGACTTCTCTAGCCCAAAGGCCTTCCAAATCTATGCCAACCAATACACCACCATATGTATCTTGTTATTAATATGGTTTACATATTATTTAAGTCTAATGTTTTATGTATGTGATGTGCAGGAGAAGTGACACGTAAACCGAGGCAGGGGTGTCTCTTGGGACAAAAGTGTCAGACTCGGATCGAGGCATGGAGACAATCATTTTTAGGTAAAACGATGCCACGAACGTAGTGGTGGTGTTATTTTTCCGATCTGAGTAAAGATTCTGTATCTTAACTCCAGATTGAGGTATACTTATGTATTTTGCCCAATTCTTTTGTGGAGTTAATAAAAATACCTACCCATTTGAGAGTAGGACCCAGAGACGTAGTCCACCAGGGATGAACTCCGTTATCAAGTTATTTGTGTTCGTATTGCGTGATTATATATCTTTCCTTTTGGGCTTTTCCTTCTTTATGGTGTACTTTAGTTTATGCTCATTTAATACAATTCTTTAATAAGTCACCCGACGAAAAGATCTCGGATCACTTTGAAACTGGTCCAAAAATTTGTTGAGAAGTTTAGAAGAGATAGAAGAAGTGTGTGGGCCCTTTGTTACCATCTACCGAACAGTTGTAGCTCACCAAACCTTTAGGCTTCGACAGGGCTAACTTCGAAAGATAATCATCTTCCATGTTAAGCTCCCTAAAAACATGGGTGAAATGGATCTTTTTAAAACTTAAATTGAGTATATTAATCCCGTCCATCCAACCCAATAGTGATGCTACCTGAAGCCTTTCTTTTTCCATCAACCAATCTATGACAATCTTCGAGTCCCCAATAACCTGCAACACATCTAAATCCAGTCGAGCAACTAGAGATAAGGTCCCCCAAGCACCTAGCAGTTCTGCTTTGGTATTGGTCCCACATACACAGTTGAAAGTCCATTTTATAATCAAATTTTCATTAAAATTTATCAGACCCTCCGCCCCACATGTATTGTTGTTTGGATCTACAGCTTCATTGAACCATCTCATAGTGGAGGATAAAAATCTTGGACTCTGAAGATTTCGAGGAGGGATCTTCTTCGAAGGTGGCCCAGATGGAAGAGTTGCTTTTAGTTTGCAAAGAACTGCAAGGTTGGATGGAAAGCACCCTTCAAATATTACTCCATTCCTCTCTAACCATACATACCAGTATATAATGGCAGGCAACGTTTTGTAAGATCCTTCTCTTTTTGCCCAGTTTTCCAAGCAATCATCTAATGACCTGCCTTCCCATACAACCAATGAATCAAATTCTTTGTTTACCCTCAACCAGACATCCTGACAGAAACTACAAGAGACAAAGATATAGAATGCAGTCTCGGCATCTCTGAAGCATAAAGGACAACAGTTTGGGCATTTCCATCCCTTTTTTTGCAGGGAGTCCCAGGTTAAAATTTTGTTTTGACTTGATAACCAAATAAACAATTTGATCTTTTGTGCTAAGTCCCATTTCCACAATTCTCTTTTCCAGCCCCCAGTAACAGTCATCCATTTCTTTTTAGTGAGGGATAAATATATATTTTTGACAGATGGTCATCTGGATCCATCCCCTCCATTCCATAAGAGCAAGTCCTCTTGATCCTATAGAATTATTCTCTCTCCACACATAGACTTTCTGAAGCCTCCCCATTCCTCGACAAGGCTCCCTCTCAAGCTTAAGTCCTCGCTAGTTTTCCAGTGTTCCGAGAGGACTCCTGTTCTCACTTCGCCCACAACATGAAAGAGGAATAAAATATTACATCTGAGAAGTTCTATTAAAAACTGTCTAGATAAGAAGGATGAGTTGCCCAAACCTATGATGCTATCCAAGCCAATGTGTATCAAGTGTCCCGAACCCGATTTCCAGCTCAACCAGTGGGTAATCAGATGTAGCGCCTTCAAAAGATTCTTCCAGGTATGGGAAACAGCCGGGGCAAATGTTGTGGCTGATCTAAACTAGGTTACGATAGAGCTATGTTGAATATACTTATCTTTAACTACCTTATGCCAAATTCCATCTTTCATAAGTACTCACCAAAGTGAATTTGTTTCTAGGGAGCTATTGAAGAGAAACATGTTTCTTATCCCCCATCCTCCCAAGTGTTTGGGTTTTGCAAGAAGTTCCTAGCTACAGAGATGAAAATTCCTTTTTCCTTCCTCACCAGACCAAAGGAAATTGAACATAAGTTTTCTTATCTTTTCTAGAATGGAAACTGGAATGGTCACCAAGGCCATCCAATATATCGGTTGACCTTCTAGGAACGATTTACCAGTGTAAATATGCCACCCAGAGTTAACCATCTATTACACCACAATCCAATCCTCTCTTCAAGTTTTTTTAAGAGCCATCTCCAATCTACAACTTTATAAGCATCCGCCTTTAGAAAGTAACCAAGGTAGCGAAAGCCTTTTTTGAGTTCTTCAAAATAGTAAAAGAAAATTTCTTTTAAAATATATAAAGTCTCACCATTAAATTTTTCAAAGTAAAATATAGATTTTGACCAATTAATCATAAGTCCAGAAGCTCTACAAAAGATCGATAAGATATTTTTAATCACTTGCCACTCATCAGGTGAGGCTTTTGACATTATTAACACATCATCAACAAAGAACAGATGTGAAATCTTGACTAACCTAGAGACCTTGACACCTGATAACTTTCCTTAATCTTTACCTTTCTTTAATAACAAGCCTAGTCCTTCCATTATCCATATAAAGAGAAAAGGCGAAAGTGGACAACCTTGCCTAAGTCCTTTTCCACTCTGGAACATTTGAGATGTCTCTCCATTTAACAGAACAACAAAATTTGCACTGGTCACACAACTTACAATCCAATTTATGAAAGTATTACTAAAACCTGATTGCATGAGAGTCAAACGCAGGAAATCCCAACTAATGCAGTCATAATCTTTTTTTAGATCCAACTTTACTATCAATGCTTTTGAATTTTTTGCTTTGATGCTGTGCAAGCACTCCTGCATCATACCTATAACATCCAAGATCTGTCTACCTTTGAGAAAACCCAACTGTTCCTTTGACAATGAGCTAGATAATACAAGATTTATCCTATTCACTATAACCTTTGAAATAATCGTATAACACATATTGCACAAAGCTATTGGTTTGTAATCCCCAAAAGTTGAGGGATTATTTACTTTTGGGATAAGTGTCAAAAAGGTCGCATTTAGCGACTTGTTCACAAAGCCCCAAACTCTAGAACCCTCCACCAAATCTAGCATATGTTCTCCCAATAGGTCGAAGTGGTGGATTAGAAACTCTACCTTCAATCCATTGGGCCTTGGGCTCTTGTATTTTTCAAAATAATTGAGTACATCCCAAACTTCTTGCAAAGTACACGGGCTATCTAATAACCGGTTATCCACATCCTTCACAATGCAGCCGTAAAGACCAGCGGCATGCACTTGATCCCTTATCTCCACTTGAAAAGATTCATAATAAAAAGATTTAAAGTATTTTTCCGCTTCTAACTTGATTTCTTCCTGACCAACATGTAGATTCCCAAACTCGTCCCTGATCTCCCAAATGTGATTCTTATTCCTCCTAAAACTAGCAAATTTGTGAAAAAACTTTGTATTTTTGTCACCACTTTTTAACCATAATTCCCCACTCTGTAGGCGCCATTTCTCTTCCTTCGCCTGTAGTATTTTATCACCCTCAGCTTCCAATATTTTTATGTGTAATTCCCTATCTTGGTTTTCATAACCCAGAGCCACCTCCATGATCAAATCTTTCAACTGTCCCTCTAAAAAGACCAACCTTTCCTCCTATTTTTTTTTAAAAATTGTTGCCCAAACTTTTAAACGTTTCTTAAAACACTTTAATTTATTAACAAATATCTGTTGTATATACCTTTCTTCACATAGAACAAGATCCTCCCAAAATTATTTTAGCAATGAAGTTACTTCTGCTTCATGTAACCAACTAGTATTAAATTTAAAGGGATACACAGTCAGACGCAAAAGTCGATCAAGTCTTAGAAGAACTGGAGCGTGGCCTGAGAAATAAGGAAAGTCCACCCACGATTTGTATCTACAAACACCAGCAAGTAGATCTTCTGCAACATAGAAGCGATCCAATATTTTTGATGTACTCACCTCTCCCCTCCTTACATTTCTCCACGTTGGTACTAAGACATCTGGTGCAACATTAACCAAACTTGATCCATTAAAAATTCCTTTTACAAAAGTTGACAGTGGGTCTATAAGTGCTTTTGATCCCCAAGCCTCCCCCACATCAACTGTAAAGTTTAATTCCCCAACCAAAATTAAGTTTTTATGATCTAAGTGCCCCTTAACTGACACCTTTCCCAGAAAGATTTTCTGTCCACACATGACCCATACACATTTAGCAACAAGACTGACAGGTTAAGATCCAAGCAAGTACATGTTAAAGGTATTCCACCACAACACATAAAAGGATGCAAGTCAAACATTAATGGATTCCATGTTACTAACAATCCCCCCAAGGTTCCAACCACACTTACAGCACAAGAAAGCCAGTTATGACAAAAGGAATTCAGAAAGTCCCGAGCCTTGTATCCTCCACCATAGTTTTCTGCAAAAAAATAATGTCCAGAGTAGTCCTCTGAAGAAGTCTTCTGAGGGAGGTAGATTTTAGGGTCCCCCCCACCCCTCTAATGTTTAAAGAGAGCATAATCATGGTTTTTCTCTCACCAGGGCTTTCATGTCTCTAAGCGCCCCAAATTCTGCAATGACAGGTAGAACCGAACCCTCAGACAATATCTCCAATTTCTCTTTTCTTTTTCTCGCACTTTGAGATTTTATAGGGGCGATTTCTACCCCTAAACCCTTCGACCATGTATACTCCTTTCCCAGCTTTAGGCCCTTTAACTTCGATAGGTTCGGGTCCCCCTCAGACCCTGATTTATGGTAGATGGACCTCCCCTGAAAAATTGGTAAGTGGACTGGTGACAATATATCTTTATATGAAGGTACTAGTGTCTCTAGAACCTCCCCAATAGCAGTGTCCCCCAATTCTGACTCCCTGTAACCTGGAGGGTAGGAAGTGTCTGAAGTTCCTGTGTGACAGTCCGGGTCCCCTTGCGAAGGGTTCAATCCTCACGACTTTTCAAGGTTATTAAACAACAATTCCTTAGAAATTTTAGGAGGATAGACACTAACACCCCTAGTCTCACCCAAAACATCTAAGGAAGAGTCCCCCCCAACTCGGACACCCACAGGTGGGTCCTCGGAGGAGTTTACAATATGGTCCCAGTCGGAAAACGTGACTGGTTTGTTACCCCCTAACACTTCAAGGGTACTATAGGAGTCCAAAAAGATTCTTTCCCAAGAGGTTAAAGGCGAAAAAAATGAAGGACAGATGGACTTAGGCTTACCCATGAGCGAAACTACTTGAGTTTGCTGAGAAGGTTCCTCGGACTCCAAACCAAACGGACTGAAACTGCACAAATCCACATCAGGTGACTCGACCCGAGTTGTCCTATCCAACAAAGTACCTTTTGAAACTTCCTCATCCGAGCTTCCCTGACATTCCCTCCTTAGGTGTCCGGTCTTTCTACACAGAGAACACCTAAACAGAATCCCTAGATAGTCCAAATATGTTGACCAATGGTAACCTCTCCAAACTATATCCAGTGACTCTAGCAAGCTCGCATGAATGTCAATTTCCACAAGAACTCTGCAAATCGTTTTATCCACCACTCCCAACAACACCTCGTCAAGTTTGATAAACTTTCCCAAAATGTTTCCAATGGCTTCCAAAGCCCTCATGTTCCACAAATGGAGCGGTAACCATGGAAGTAACACCCATAAATGCCTGAGTCAGAAATAGTCCAGAGCCAGGTCGAAAATGACACGCCATCATTTTAACATTACACTGCCTCCTCCATAAACCCATAGTTTATCCAGTATGAGAGCCACATCATCAACCTTCCTAAATATAAACCCAAACAACCCTTTTGTTAAGAATGCTATCTCATGTGTATAACCCACCACCGGGGTCCAAAACTCACTAACCCAATCCACCAACAACATAGTGCTCCTCGCTCTATAAGAGAAGTGTCCTACTAGTGTGTAGAGGGAAAGACTTATAGTATCCTCCAAGCTGATGTACTCCCCCAACATCAGTTTTCTTTTACAACGATTCAGAATCCACGCTTTGGACCTGCTGCCTCTGGAGAAGTAAGGCTTCCTCGCATCCAAAGATTGGGGGAAACCTCCTACCACCTTTCTGAAATGACCCATCCTAGACACTGGTTCTTCAAAAGAAAACACAGTATGAGCACCCTCATGAAGTCGCACTGCATGAGAGTTCAATGGACGTTCAATGCAAAATGGTTTCGAGGAGGGAGTCTCTCTAGACAAAACCGTCAGATCTGGAAAAATACAGATAGGAGATGAATCCCGATGAGCCTTTAAGGAAGTATTAAATTCTATCTCATCCTCCGAGGTAAAGAGCCCTTCTCTCCGCTAGATGTCTTCATCTGCAACTCCCATCATGTTTTTGATTTCAGCTTCCATGTGAAGCTTCTTCAGTGCTTAGTGAGTCAACCACCAAAACCCAAACACGTACTTGCCCCTTCAGGCGAAAACATAGCCTCCACTGACAAGTGAGTAAAGAGTCACTGCAAGGATATGATCTATGGAAAGGAGAGCCCACACTAAAAAGACCATCGAAAAACCCAGACCCCCAAAAACAAACTAGGCAGAATAAAAAAAACATACAGGATAGTATGGAAATCAACTAAAACTAAGCTCCACCAGAAAAATAGGAGCCTCCCCAAAGATGAGGAGCAAAGGACCCATAGTTAAAACAAGAGAAACTATAAAAAATATAGAAAGTGATAACGGAAATGATAAACTACGTGCTACAGAGGTGGTGTCTCCACTGAGTTCAAACTAAGGGCCAACAACAGAGTAGTCCCAAGTTTCCTGGTCCCAAAAGCCTTAGGAGGACCCTGTACAGTCGGTCCAAGGCCTCTGGATAGCATCTAGGTTCCACCATTGTTGAGCCCAAGGTTTAAATCGCCAGTTCCTGCCCTAATCGCCCATAAGAAGAGTACCTCAAACCAAATATGGAACTAACGTGACAACAATCCTTGAAAGGTTTTATCACTGCTAAATACAATGAATACTTGCCAGCATATGCGTACTATTGATATAAATGCTTGCAATATGGACTAACATCTTCTCTAGCAGATACTTCTTGTTTTGCTTATAGGCAGTTCACCTTCGTAATAATATGATGATTATCTTGAGATTGTATTTTTTTTATTCTTGTTGACATAGATATGTTCTTATGAAAATGCTATTATACTTTTCATTCTTGTTTTCTTGTTCTGGGCAAGTTACCATGGAGGAATGATTGATCACAACACTAGAAGAGTGTTGTTCCTATTTCTTATTATTGTGTTCTTATATTGGTTCTTGTTCCAGGTAGGTCACAAGCAATAACTCTAAGAAGGAGCTATTGTGATTACCGTTCTCGTTCTTGTTTGTATTATTATAAGAGTATTATTCTTGTCTACTATTTTTCCCTTTGTTGTCCTTGTTTTGGGCAGGTCACAGGTGATAAATTCGAGGGAAGCTATAGTGACGGTTGCAGGAGACAACATATTAGATGGTCTCTAGTTTGAGACATGTAGCAAACTATTCAGATGAGAAGTTGTATACACGACCTTATACATCCATGTACCAAAGAAGAAGAAGACAAAGAAGAGTACTTTTCCGATATACATAATATCTCATATGGAGATTGATTGTAAGGAGAAAAAGGCTCCAAAGATGACCAAACAAATCCCTCTAGTGCAGTTGATCACTCTTCAAATCATCATGAATGGTTAGTAGAGCCAGAAGGGCCTACCCATAATTGTTGTAGTAACCAAGAAGAGTCCAGTGTGGTCCCATGAAACTTTGTAGGATGCAACATTGATGAGCTATACCATGAGGAGAAGATGGATCCAAAGATTATACAGATTCAGAGGGAGTCAAACTTCAGAGGGAGAATGGAGACTCAAAGACATTCAGATTCAGATGGAAGAGAGAGACGCCTTTCAGAACTGAAAAATAGATGTCGTGGGTTGAGAAGGATAGATCGAAGTTTCAAAGGCTTTGATGAGATATGAGATCTTATGGGAAGATTCCCTTGCTTCAGTAAACTTTGCTACAATGACAGAGGAGGAAGCCAGTCAGAAGGATTGGGATACATGTATTTTCCTTGGTTCCAAGACCATAAGGGAAGTAAGCAGTGACTTTAAATTTGATCTACAAGATCAAGCACATTAAAGATAAATAGCCTAGAGATGTATAAAGATTTATTTGTGTCTAGAGGATTCTTCGAGCAATAGGGAGAAGACTATGATGAGACACTTTCTCCAGTATATTGCTACCGACAAAAAGGTAGTAGATATGTTGACCAAGCCTCTGTCAGGGACAAGCTTGGAGTGGTCCAAATGTTTTTTCTCCAGTAGTGAGAAGTGATGTGTTCCCCAGTAGAGGGAAGTGATGATATCCCCAGTAGTGAGAAGTGATGTGTTCCTCAGTATAGGGAAGTGATGATATCCCCAGTAGTGGGATCTACTCCAGCATATGTTGGTATGATACCCCAACGCAGGTTAGTACTCAAACACAGGTTGGTATGCTACCCAACGCAGGTTGGTACTCAGACGCAGGCTGGTATGGTACCCCAATGAAGGTTGGTACTCCAATGTAGGCTGGTATGCTACCCCAACGTAGGTTGGTACTCCAATGCATACTGGTATGCTACCCTAATGCGGGCTGATATGCTACCCCAACACAGGTTGGTACTCAAATGTAGGCTGGTATGCTACCCCAACCCAGGTTAGTACTCCAATGCAGGCCAATATGCCACCTCAACGCAAGTTTGTACTCCAACGCAGGATGGTATGCTACCCCAACGCAGGTTGGTATGCTACTCCAATGTAGGATGGTATATTAACCCAACGCAGGTTGGTATGATACTCCAACGAACGCTGGTATACTACTCCAGTGAAAGTGCACAACTTCTTATGACATGTAGATCCGTGATTGACAACATGAATGATCGAGGTGTGAAGAAGTGTAAAAGCAGTGATGATGATCGTGCCAAGTGTTAAATTATGAGCTTGATTTCTTATGTAAATTAATTCTTTTATTTTCTTCAACACTTTGATTCCAGCTTAATACACTTCAACAATACCAAATGATATCCGAATAGAAATAACTATGTAGATAAGTAAGCATGCACATCAACAACACATATACCCTGGGGAAACCCTGTATAGGGAGAAAAACCCTAGAAAACGATATTCCTTTATTGCATTAATAATGTAAGATCACTTACAAATATCCACCATGAATGTTCTTCTCTTAAAGAGCTTGCCAAGATGACTTTGACTTGACAAAGACCTAAGAGCCCTTGCTGAAATGCACCTCTGATATGCTGCCTCTATTGCTGATATACATCACTGATATGCTTCTTTGGTATGCTGCCTCTTTATCACTGATATGCGCCTCTATTGCTTCACCCTTAACCTGCATATAAAAATTGTGTTGAAGATAGGGGTCAACCTCTGCTTATATAGGCTAAAGAGGAGAAGAGGAGAGGCTCGAAATAGTAACTTGTTTTCATGCTTTAATCATAACTCAACTTCATACTTTAGTTCAAACTTAGAACTAGACTTGAGACTGGTATACTTTAGTTCGAAAATAGAACCATACTTGAGACTTCAGTTACAACTCAACATTACACTTTAGTTCGAAAATAGAACTAGACTTGAGACTGGTATACTTTAGTTCGAAAATAGAACTAGACTTGAGACTTCAGTTACAACTCAGCATTACACTGTAGTTCAAAAATAGAACTAGACTTGAGACTTTAGTTATAACTCGACTCTTGACAAGGAAATTTGAAATTCTCTTCATGGTGGATAATGTTACATGTGAGAACACACTAGATCAATACATTTATATCATTTGCAATATTAGGAATATTGTTTGTTTCTAGATCATAGGAATTTTATATTCAACCGAACTTTTGCTATATGCCTTGACTTTTGGTCATGGCTCATAAAGTTTGACTAGGCTCACAGAGGTTGTACGTTCCCCCTGACTTTTGCACTAGACTGTCTATGCTCATAGAGGTTGTACGTTCCCCCTGAATTTTTCATTAGACTCACATAACATATCGTTCGTCCTGAATTTTGGTTTGACTCACAAAGGTTGTACATTTCCCCTGGCTTTTGTCAATACCTAACAAGACTGGTTGATTCTCCAAATTTCCTTGGCTAGCCTCAGGGTGGCCAATATGGCCTCTCATTGGAGAATGACTGTCGATGTTGCCAAATTTAACACTCCCTCTTAGCAAGTGAGTCATTCTTAACCACACCAAGCTTTCCTCTCAGCTACACAAATTGTCTCGAGGTCAGAGGCTTGGTCAGGATATCAACTATCTGCTTGCTCGTGGCTATGTACTGTAACTTTACAGTTTTTCTCTAGACCAAGTCTCGGATGTAGTGGTACCTCATGTCAATATGTTTTGACCTGTCGTGAAATACCGGGTTCTCTGTCAATTTTATGCAACTTTGATTATCACATTGAACCACCGTTGTCTCAAGATTGTCACCAAACAACCCAAAAATCATTTTTCTGAGCTATACTGCTTCCTTTCTAGCATCACTTGCTGCAATGTACTCAACCTCTACTATACTCTGTGCAATGGATCCCTGCTTCCGGATTGACCAAGAGATCACAGCGGATCCTAAACTGAAGTAGTATCTAGAGGTACTCTTCTGATCCACTGGGCTTCCTGCCCAATCAACATCTGCATACCCATGCATAAATAAACCACCACTGGATGTGTATCTTAGACCATAAGTAATGGTCCCTCTGAGATATCTCAAGATGTGCTTTGTTTCCACCTAGTGTCTCTATCTCGGTTTAGTCATGAACTGACTCATTGCAATCACTAGATAACATGTATCTAGCCTAGTGTGGATCATGTACATCAATGATCCAATCAGCTGCCTATACAGGGTGGGATCCACCAAATATGAACCTATATCAGAATCATGCAGTTTCCTCAGGTTGGTAATCATCGGAGTAGACATGGATTTGCAATCCATCATTTGAAACCTCTTTAGTACATCCACTGTGTATTTTCCTTGTGCCAGAAATATCTCACCCTGTCTTTGCCATACTTCCAATCCTAGGAATTAATGCATCAAGCCTAAGTCTTTCATCTCTAATTTTGAGGTTAGCTCCCTCTTACACTAGGCTATTAGCCCTTCATCTCCTATTAGAAAGAGATCATCAACATACAAGATTAGTATAATAGGTTGGTTACCTCTTACCTTGAAGTACAGATTTGCATCAACATCACTTTTCTGAAAGCCCAATCTTTTAAGAACGCCATCAATCATGTCATACCAAACTCTGGGAGGATGCTTAAGACCATACAAGGACTTCCTTAGCTTGCATACATGAGTGCCTTTGTTATGCAGTACAAAACCATTTGGTTGTTCCACAAAGACCTCCTGTTCAATATTTCCATTCAAGAATGTTGTTTTTACATCCATCTGATGTATCTTCCAACCAAGAACGGGAGCTAAAGCAATAATAGTTGGAATGGAGGTATACCTGGCTACATGGGAAAACGTCTCTTCGTAGTCGATTCCTTCTTTCTAAGTGAAGCCTCTGGCTACAAATCTTGCTTTGAACTTTTCCACACTTCCATAAACAACATGTTTGATCTTATAGATCCATTTGGAAGAAACCATTGATTTGTCTTTTGGCCTCGGCACAATGTCCCAAACATTGTTATTTATAGACCTGTATTCCTCAAGCATGGCATCCTTCCATAATTGTAATTTATCTGCTTCTTCAAATGAAGAAGGTTCGACATCACTAATTATGTTCATCAGTGCAACATAGCTTCCAAACCTACGAGGCCTCTTCTTTTCCCTAAAAGTTCCTTTGGGAGCAACTATCATTTCTGCTTCCTGCACTATCTCTTTAAGCCATAAAAAATTTGGCAGATCCTGGTCAAATATCATTGCTTTCACTGCCTCACAAATTGTCCTATTTTTCCTCTCAGCAACTCCATTTTGCTTAGGGTTATATGGCATGGTCAACTGTCTCTTGATTCTTGCTGACTTGCATAAATCCTCAAACTAGAGAGATTCAAACTCTCCTCCATTGTCTGTTCTAAGGATTCTGATGTGTTTCCCTATTTGCTTTTCAATAAAGGCTTTATACTCTTTGAATTTATCAAATGTGTCACTTTTAGCTTTAAGGAAATATATCCAACATTTTCTTGAGTAATCATCAATAAAAATGACATAATACAAACAACCATTGAGTGACGGAGATGACATGGGACCACATACATTAGAATGAACCAAATCTAAGATGCCCTGAGCTCTGTTGTCACTACTAGGAAATGATTTCTTTATATTTTTACCTAGCATGCATCCCTTAAAAATTTCATTTTTACTAAGAGAAATAGAGGGCATGCCACATACCATGTTTTGTAGATCTGGAAGAGCTTTGTAATGAAGATATCCAAGTTTTCTGTTCCACAAATCGATGGAGCTAGTCGCATCATGAGCCAATGTCTGAACTGACTGTCCTAACACGACGTACATTCCTCCGCTGCGAGTTCCAATGGGTTATGTTGTACTTAAGTGGCTACCTTTAGCCCATAGTAGTGCCTTTCTGTCCTTGAAGATCACCCAATATCCCTTTTCCTCAAGGGTTTCAATTGATATTAGATTCTTCTTGAGCCCTGGAACATATAATACTTCATCAACATGAATTGTAGCTCGAGATTCCAATTTGAAGGAGATAGAGAACACTCCCTCTATCTTGTAAAATTTTTCATCCCCAAGCTCAACATGCTCTACAAAAGTTTTTGTCTCGAAATCTGAGAGGATCTCCTTGTACCCTGTCATGTGCTTTGATGCACCACTGTCTACTAACCAAGTTTTCGACCCTATGAAAAATGATCTGGATAAGGCATAAACCAAGTAATATTCTTGTCTATTTTCTTTCTCATTAGAAGGACTTCTCTGATTTCTTTTGGATTCATCATCCTCAGCAGTTGAGGCATGATGTTTCCCTTTCCTTGGATATTTCTTTCTAAACCAACAATCTTTAGCAAAATGACCCAACTTATTACAACTAAAGAATTTAATCTTAGATGTATCAATATTCTTGTCTTTGAATGTACCTTTGGTGTTTGTATTCCTCTGAGAGCATTTCTAGAAAGTGATTTTCTTCTTTCCCTTGAATCTTGATGCTAAAGCTGAGTGCTCTTCTTTCATTAGCTCACTCCTGGTAGCTATGAGACTCTCCTCCTGGAGGCAATCATGCCATCACCTATCAAATGTGGGCTGAATCTCTCTCCCACTTACACTAGATAAGAAGGTCTCCCATGGAGAAGGAAGACCGTCAAAAATGGCTTGCACTAACCCCCGTGACCAAAAGCTGATCTCTGATCTGGGCTATCCTGGAACAGAAGGATTCCATTGATTCACCTTTCTCCATCTTCAAATACTTAAGCTTGTGCTTAAGTGTCCTCTTTTGACTTGGAGCCTGTTTCTCATACATATTTACCAAGGTATCCATACAGTCCTTGGCAGTCATTAACGAAGTCATTGCATGCATTATACTGTCTTTGACTAAGTCAAAGATGATTCACTTGGCCTTTGCTTGACTCTTCCTGAAGGCCGCTCTTCCTGCATTATTTTTGGGTTCCTCCACCACTATGGTCACATACTGCTCAAGATCATGGTCATATAAGATATTTGTTATCCATAGCTTCCACACATTGAATTTGGTAGCTCCTTCGAGCCTATCCTCAACCCTAACTGAAATGGAGGATGCCATGGAATTCACACTGGAAACTTAATCAAGCTAGCTTGGATCTATGTGTACCTGCTGCTGCACTTAAACATGTTTAACACACCCTAAGCTCTGATACCATGTTAAATTATGAGCTTGATTTCTTATGCGGATCAAATCTTTTATTTTCTTCAACACTTTGATTCTATCTTAATACACTTCAACAATACCAAATCATAGACGAATAACAATAACTATGTAGATAAGTAAGGATGCACATCAACAACACATATACTTTGAGGAAGCCCTGTACAGGGAGAAAAACTTCAACAAATGATATTCCTTTATTGCATTAATAATGTAAGATCACTTACAAATATCCACCATGAATGTTCTGCTCTTAAAGAGCTTGCCAAGATGACTCTGACCTGACAAATACCTAAGAAACCTTGCTGAAATACACCTCTGATATGCTGCCTCTATTGATGATATACAACAATGATATGCTTCTTTGGTATGCTGCCTCTTTATCACTTATATGCGCCTCTATTGATTCACCCTTAACCTGCATATCAAGACCGTGTTGAAGAGAGGGGTTGACCTCTGCTTATATATGCTGAAGAGGAGAAGAGGAGAGGCTCGAAATACTAACTTGTTTGCATGCTTTAATCATAACTCAGCTTCAAACTTTAGTTCAAACTTAGAACTAGACTTGAGACTGGTATACTTTAGTTCTAAGACTTGAGACTTCCGTTACAACTCAACATTACACTTTAGTTCAAAAATAGAACTAGACTTGAGACTGGTATAATTTAGTTCGAAAATAGAACTAGATTTGAGACTGATATACTTTAGTTCGAAAATAGAACTAGACTTGAGACTTCAGTTACAACTCATCATTACACTTTAGTTCAAAAATAGAACTAGACTTGAGACTTCAGTTACAACTCGACTCTTGACAAGACTAATGTTACAATTCATAATTCTCTTCATGGTGGATAATGTTACATGTTCCAATGCACTAGATCAATACATTTATATCATTTTCAATATTAGGAATATCGTTTGTTTCTAGCTCATAGGAATTTTATATTCAACCTAACTTTTGTTAGATGCCTTGACTTTTGCTCATGCCTCACAAGGTTTGACTAGGCTCACAGAGGTTGTACGTTCCCCCTGACTTTTGCACTAGTTTGTCTATGGTCACAGAGGTTGTACATTCTGCCTGACTTTTTCAATAGATTGTCTATGCTCATAGAGGTTGTACGTTCCCCCTGAATTTTTCATTAGACTCACATAGCATTTCGTTCATCCTAACTTTTGGTTTGACTCACAGAGGTTGTACGTTCCCCCTGGATTTTGTCAATACCTCACGAGATTGGTTTATTCTCCAAATCTCTCTGGCTAGCCTTAGGGTGGCCCATATGGCCTCTCATTGGAGAATGACTATCGATGTTGCCAAATTTAACACCAAGAGGAATACCTTCCTCGTTAAGAGGGAGTGTTAAATTTTAGAATCAAATTATGTGTGAGATGATGTGTTACTAGTTCTGTATGAACTAGATGCCGACCTGTAGTGTCAGAAGTGATTCCCAGTTAGAGTGTTAATCAGTAGCATCAAAGGTTACTAGTTGGATGGCCAATCAATAGTGTTGGATGTGTTTTCCATCTAGATGGCTAATGTGTGGCTATGATGGTGATACTGATTACATGATCTGTTTGATCATATGATAGCCTATGTGGCTATGGTGAAACTACTTATAGACTGGTCTGCAAGACCATGTGAGTCTTTACCATGCCATGTGAGATGGATGGATGTGTTTGAGACCACTACATGAAGAAAATTTTAGTTAATACATCCCTAGCTAAGAGGGAGTGTTGATGTTTTGGTAGCTGCGGGAGGTATTAACCTCCACGTGTAACCTATGACTTAGAAAAGAATATTCTGGAAGCAAGTAAACCATTAAATAGATGTGTGGAAACCCTAGAAGACAAGTTGGCCTAGCAAAATAAATAATATTGTATTATCTTCTAGAAATATAAGTCAGTTCCACAGGAAAAAGATAAACATAAAATATAATTACTAGAAAGTTAGGTCGGCCTTGCCAAAAAACTCTCTGGATAAATTAATATAAATAGAGGACATTTTAGCTCATTTGTACACCCAGTTAATGTGCAAGTCTTGTGGAGAGTTGCAGTTGTAGCTGCAAGGAGGAATAAGGGTGCACGGTCATCTCTTGGTTTGGTCTCTCTTTTGGTGAGTTTCTTGGTGATTTTCTTGGTGATATTCTTGGTGTTATTCTTGCTAAGTATGGCACAAGTTTGAGAGAGAGAGTAGTGCAGTTGTGTATGGTACCTATTACGTGGATATGGAGACTCTCTCTCTTGTGCACTACCCTTGGAGAAGGATCGCTCTACTTGTCTTGAGTTGTTGTTGCAGTGAGAAACTAGGGTTTATCTGTTCGTTCTGGAGTAGGCTTGCCGGAATTATTCTAAGTAAAGGTTAGCGTGCTTGGGGGTGGAATATGTGAATGCCTATGGTTGGGTGACAATGATGTGACATTGTCTATGGTTAATCAATCATACCACAATTTCAACACGAGGTTGGTGATTAGTATGAAAAGGTAGATATGCAAGTCTGAAAGTATGGAATGACTAAGTATAGAAAAGTATCGGTCGAACAATGGAGAGAGTGGAAGTGTATCACATAGGTCTGAAAGTATGAAAGCTTGAAAGTACGAGACACAAAATCATTCTAAGTGTTGGGCAGGATTATACATAGGTGAATGGATGATAATGCAAGTGTGATAGTCCATGAGTCCAAAGATTCGTCAACATGAAAATGATTAAGTATAGTAACTCCGAGAAAGGGAAAAAGAAGGGATAAAACAAAAATGGGAAAATGGAAAATATAGAACAAGGGGAGAAAGGGTATTAAAAGAGGTGGGAGAATAGAAAAAGGGAGGGGGAAAGAAAAACAAAAGGGGTTGAACAATACTAAAGGATTTTTCCTCTCACTTGACTATCTGGTATTTTCCATTAATCAATATCATAATCACATGCCTCATAATCACATTATATGAAGTCTTAGCATAATTACATCATCGGATAAAACACAATATTATATTCCCCTCCCGCTTAAAGAAACATAGTCCCCGGTGTTTAAAACACCATATATATACGATTATGCAGGAAAAAAAGGGTATTCCATTCTCATGGCATCCTCCAGTTCCCAGGTAGCCTCATCTGCTTCAAAGTGCTTCCATTTCACCTTGACCTGCACAATGGCTCAGTTTTGGAGCATTGTTTCTCTCTTTTCTAGTATGCATTGAGGTTCAAGATGGAATTCTCCCTCTGGTTACACTTATATCACAACCCAATCAATAACATAATTAGAATCATGAACATATTTCTTTAATAAATATACATGGAACACATTGTGAGCTCTAATAGTAGGTGCCAAGGTAATTCTATATGCTACTGGTCTCACTCTTTCAAAGACTTCAAACGGTCCACAATAGTGGGGTGCTAACTTAGCACATGTCCACATCCTTAGGGAAAGCCTCTTTAATTTCACTCCGAGATATGCATGATCTCCCACCTTGAACTCTTTATGAGTTCTTTTGTTGTCTGGATATCTCTTTTGCCTGTCTTGGGATATTTTCAAATTCTGCTTAATCCTTATCATTGCCTATTCCATTTCCTTCAACAGTTCTAGTCTAAGTGTAAGATTTTCTATTGAATTTTCCCAAGTGATTGGAATTGTACACTTCCTACCATACAAAACCTCGAATGGGCTCATCTTCAATGATTCCTGATAACCGTTGTTGTAAGCAAACTCTACCAGGGGTAGATATTCTTCCCACTAATTGGGATGATGCATACCATGCATCTTCAACATGTCCTATAACACTTTGTTCACCCTCTTGGTTTGACCATCCATTTGAGAATGGTAGGCCATGATGAATGTTAATTGTGTCCCTAAGCCTACAAATAATCTTTTCCAAAAACTTGAAGTGGACTTAGCTTCTGTGTCAGAGATTATGGTCTTGGGTAGACCATGCAATCTAAAAATTTCCTTTATAAAAAAATTAGCAACATCTATGGCTTTAAAAGTAGATTTAAAGGGGATAAAGTGAGATGCCTTGCTCAACTGATCCACTACCACCATAATTACATTATGTTTCCTAATTGTCCTTGGCAAACCAATAATTAAATCCATGGAGATTGTCTCCCATTTCCATTATGGAATTGTCAACAACTGCAACAATCTTGTAGGGTATTTATATTCAACCTTGAATTACTGACACTCCAAACAAACGACAATGTATTTGACAATGTCATTCTTCATCCTTAGACAATAATACAACTGCCTTACTGTTGTTACCATCTTCTGGTAACCAGGGTGACCTACATAAGGTCTTCTATGGAATTCATCCACGATCAATTTCTTTAGTTCTATCGAATCTAGCACATACAATCTGTTGTTGTACAAAAACAAGTCATTAGTTGCAAGTTTATACCCTTCATACTTTCTTCCTTTGGGTTCTTATTTTAATCCTTCTCTTACCTGATTGAATAATTCATATTCTTGTGAGAGGGTTTTGATCCTCTACTGGATGTCAGACTCTCCGACACTCGTCGTTGCTAAGTGTATTGTCTGCACACTCCGAATGAGTGCATCTACCACTATGTTTTACTTTCCTTTTATGTGTTTGATCTCAAAATAAAACTCATTGATCAGAGCCATCCACTTGGCCTGTCTAGCATTCAACCTTGATTGGTCAAACAAATACTTTGTAATATGTTGGCAAGAAGAAAGATACCACTGTAATATCCCTGGATCCTCGAATCTATATATCAACTACTAACTCTGGGGTTGTGACTGCAGACCTGATGTGCTGGGGTTTCAGGGCGAGTTTCAAAATTTTTCTGGATGCATTTTGTCATGTTTAATAGTTTTATACAATGCAAATAGATTTGGAACCATAACTAACTCAACAATTTTATTAAGCAAAATAATGGACAATATACGATAATATGAATAAACTTAAACAAATCTCTTTAGCTAGATATTTATAGATGTTGATATTAACTAGAATACAAAGAAAGATACTGAAAAATACCAATAATGATGATAAATGGATGGATTTGAGATTTGCAAGGTAGATCCACTGCATACAACCAGAAATGTGCTGCAAAATTGCTATAGGAGAATCAAAAGTTCACCCTGGTGGCCATACATGTCAGAACAGGCTGAGATATGTCTTATATGGGTCGCCTTTCTCCCTATCACACTCCCCATACCTCAAATATGGGACACTGGCTCTCAACTGCACTGTCAAAACCCCGGGTGGATGTCTGAACCCCCACACATTGTAAACTGATGAAATGGCATGACCTGGATGTTTTACCCATAAGATAATCATGATATCTATCTTGATGGAATCACCTTGGCCTCCTCTCAAATGGGTTGGAAGGAATTTGTCTCTCCCTATTTGGTTGGGCCAAGTGACCCCTTACTACTGATAAATCCTCCCCAAAACCTCACGCTGCAACTGGAATACCTGCACATTGACTTGTCGTGGATATCTCTATTGCTACAACCTGAACCCGTAACTCAATGAAGAACCTTATGGTCCTCCCGATGAACTAGGGTGTTCCTCTCAACACCAAAATCTGTTAATGATGGTGGTTTCATCCATAAATCCACACAATAAGAAGAAGGTCCCATGAATCCTCTCTAGGTTCTATTTTCCAATTCATAATTTGCATAATGAGGATCTAAGTCAACTTTTCTCCTTTTATATCTGTTGGCACAGGGGAATACCTAGGGTTCAAGGCTTCAACAACGCACCAACAAAACGCTAACTACCATCACTTTCGACAACACCTACAAAGCAGATGAAGTGTCACCTGAGGTAGAGGCAGGGGTGGTTGCAGGGCTTAGATGTCTACAACCTAGCTGGGACAAAGATCTGTGATTACAACACCTTAACAGATCACTTAATAGTTGTCATTCATTAGTACTTAGCCTTTGTCTGCAACACAAATAAACTCTAATTACAACACAACGTAGTATTCAATAAGATTCAAATAATTCAAGCACTAAGCACATCAAAATAGATCAGATCTGGTACTTATTTACATCACCAAGAACGAAGATTTCATATCAGATACATATAAACATATATTACAACACTAAGCATATATGAACAATAAAACAACCATAATGCACAAAGCAACCATAACACATGATATATGTGGTTCACCCCCAGCCTGGGACAACGTCCACCAACTCTTCTTCTCTTTATTGTCTTCTGTCAATCATCTACATGCACAGGGCCACAAGATCCTACTTCACATAGGACAGAAGATCTACGTGGACCCTGCCAGATCCTCTTTCCCTGAGCTATGTTACAACACAAAGCCTTTACACATTCTCTTATAGTGACTTGCACTTAGCCTTGCAAACCTCACATAGTATGCACAAAGCATTTACAACTATCACTTGCACTTAGCATAATATCACACACATAGTTCTCGTGTCTAGTGTCTTAGCACTTAGCATGGCACCCTTTTGATTACATCGCCTAGCTATCTATTTATACATTACAAGAGAGGCCTAAGCATAGGTAAACCCATGGGACAACATCCCCATACCCGTTACATAATCCCAAAACCCCAAAATCCCTAAACAAGGTGCCAAGATCCCGCGATCTCCGCTTCGACTTGTGCTCCACCTTTGACAACCTTTCGAAGTCCCAAAATAGGTCAAACCTGACCAAGGATCTCCAAAACTTGGTCAAGCGCCAAAAATCCCCCAACACTCACCTGTGACTCATCCTGAGTCACTCTGATCTAGGTAGCTTCACCTCAAAATCCTCGAGTCTGCCTTGAGATGCTTCGTCATGTTGCTTCGCCAAGGCCTTTTGCTCGACAAACTCTTGAATAACTGCCTCGTTCATAGGTCCCTCTAAGCGTTGTTCTACTGAAGTGACTACTTGTTCCAGCTCTGCTCCTCGGCCTTCAATCTCCTCAAATAGTTGGCAAGCTTCGTCCTGGACTGGTTGGAGCCTCTGAGTCACTTCCATGACTTTGCTTTATATGGTATGGACCTGCTGCTGAGAAATGCACTATTCTTGGGATCGTTTCATTCTTTAACCTGTTGATAGGAGCTTCAAATGTGCTTGTACTGTCACTTCTTGCTGCTTTTCCTCATGGAGTTGTGACTTCAGTATCTTTAGTTCAGGGTCCTCAGTAAGTCACTCGTAAGTCTGCGCACTTATACTGCTAAGATGTTTACATTCCAAAGCTAATGCTCTAATCCTCTCAACTACGCTCCAGGTAGTGGTTTCTCTTTGGTTTCGCACATCCTGTGGAGTACTTGGTACTGTTTGTAGCTCTATATCTGATATTCTTTGTTGAACCTACTGGATGGCTTCCGCAAGCTGCAGTACTTGATGCTCCACTGGGTCTTCCTCCTTTTGCTCTAAGCCCATCATAGAGTGAAGTGCTATGTTGATTGCTTCTTTTACTCCAACCTTCTTCGTGAGCAATAGTTCTTTCTTATGCTGGATCTGTGCTTTGTCCTCTTCAAACTTTGTTTGGAGGTCATCCTTCTCCTGTTGCACAACTCAGGGTTTCTCTATCACTTTCTCTTGTGGTTGCTTCAGGGCCACTGTGGCCTGTTCTGTTTCTTCCTATGCGCGACGAAGGTGAGCTTCGGTTGCATCAACTATTTTGTGGATTTGGGTAGGCTCATCTCCCAACTTTGTTTCTGTTGATGGCGGGGGTGCAGTGGGCACTGTGTGGATGGAGTGAAGGGCCTGTTGTACCCCTCGTAGTTCCGCTTCAATTATTTCATACATGGTCTCTTTCTTAGCTTCATTTCTCTGCAAAATATCTTCTGAGGTGTCTGATACAACTGCGATGATGAAGTCAAAGTCATCGAGCGTGAGAACAGTCTGCAGCTTGGCATTACTAGCTTTTGAATTCTTTCGCGATGTGGGTTTCGTGGGAGAAACCTTTCTTTTGTTAGATGGCTCTACGTCATTAGGGGGATTCTGTGGTGGTGTTACTTCACCTTGCTTATGCTGATCTTATTTTCCATTGGTCTCTTCTTTGTCTACTTCATCATCACCTCCTCTGCTAGGTGATTCTGAAGCAGTCTATTCGGATGCATCGTTCAGCTTCTGTACCTCTTTTGTCATCTTTCTTCTATTAGTTCCAGGTGTATCATACCCTTCACGAGTGACCACTGGGCTTCTAATTAGTTCGAGGTCAGACAGTTTTGTGGGGTCAACAGGGATAAGGAGCTTTGTAGGCCATTCCTTAGTTATTTCTTCTAGGTCCTTGTCTATGAGTTTGTAATAACTATGTAGTACTTCTTTGTGTTCATTTCTGCACACAGTGATATAGATAAAATGTCTGTCTACGTGGAACTTCACAAATGGCCTAAACCTGTGCAGGGTGTTTGGTGTCATATGATGGACAACCTCAATAGTCCTCTTTAACTATAGGTAGTAGGTGTGGAACACCGCGTTTGAATGCCATTGTTTTCCCATATTGCTCGAATACCAGAGTGTGGTGAACTTCACGGCTAAGGGTTCATATGGCTCTATTTTAGGGAAGGTCACACCTTCTGGCATCTCCCAAGCTATGAACACGATGAGGATCAACAACCAACTAAAATGAAACTCATAGCCCTGAACCTGAGCTTCATGGCAGTCTTGGTCTAACTGGTTAACTAAGTACTTTGCCCAGTTCATTTGTAGCCCCTCCACACATTTTCCTGCGAGGTCAATAACAAACCTTGTGACCTGCATGGGTCTGTTCTTCTGGACTAGCTTACTAGCAATCAACTGGCAAGCAAGGCGCACTGTGCCATTCTAGATGGAGGCTACCTTGTATCCTCGCTTCCCCTTCTCCACATCACCGTATGTATCTTTAATCTTCTGTGCCAGGGCGTGGTCTACAACCTTTCCTGGGTAAAAGAATTGTGGGTCTGGTCCCTGCATGCTCAATCTGGTGATTCGATGGATCAGTGCCGGATCGACGGTGATGCGTCTGTCTAGCCATAGGTAGCCACCATGGAAGATCGACAGCATGATCTTAATGCACACGTTAACCTCCTGGTGCCTTCCAAAATGGGGTATTTTTATCACGTTCAGAATAGTGGATTGCGCGAGGTCGATAGTCCATGGTTGGGGGATTATCCTTGACTTCTTCCCCTTCATCCTAGTCAAATACCTGTGAGGGGCGAGCATGATGAAGTTCTTGCGATCTCCTAGGTTGAAGTCGTTGATATTTAATGTGATGGTCTTATCTAGCTGTGGTTTTCTTGTGCGTATCCCCTTCAGGGTACGCAGTAACAAGGGTGTATTCGAAGTCCCTAGGGACACTGTCACGATTCACCACGTCGGTCAGAGGTGGGATGTAGTAGGGTAGGATGGATGGGATTAACTTTGCATTTTCCTAGTCATTGCGATGCTTGGTTCTTTTTTCGGCCGCAGCTCAGGATGGTACGGATCTGCGAGCAGTCGATGAGGAGGCTTGCACTTCTCTCGTTGATGAAGCTTGAATTCCAACAAACATCTCCTTCTCAGCCATAAGTTTGATTAGAAATTCTTTGAAATAATTTTCTATGGCAATGAGTTCGTCCGACATGCATGCTCGAGATCGGATAACTCAGGTCGATGAACAAATGCTCAATGCAATAAAATAGGTAGCGAAGTCTCAGTAAGCACAACATAGTAACAATGAGTTCTCTTGTTGGCTCGGATACAATTCACAAAAGTGTTCTCGACGCAACAGTCGATGGAATAAGTAGACAAAGATGTAATGGATCCCTCCAACGTATAAGAGGCCTTCATCAATGCAGTTCTATCTGTTATGGTGCGGTCCCAACGGTTTGATGGCGAGATTTCTGATCATAAATGCTGTTCTAACCATTCAAGAATGTTAATCCAACATTTATAATGCCTTCAATGGTCATATCTCTCTGCCATGGTGAAGTGCCAATCTAAGCTTCTCTAATATTCTAGCGCAGTTCAAATTCTGGAGACCTTCCTTTTGCAAAGTCTTCTCTGGAACTTCTTGTAATTTCTCCAACTTTGCTTTCTTCTTGCTGAGCTTTCTAGCCTTCTTCCCTGTGATCTACGTCTCGATATTCCTCTTTCCATTCTGATTGTTACACATCAAAAATACTCACTTTGATAGTGTCGCAAGTTTCATCATTACAAAGGTCGCAAGTGTCGCATTTTGCTTACAAGTGTCACAAGTGTTAAAGAAAGCATACTGCCATCATGCCTATGTCGTGCCTATAACGACATGAGAAGGACATTTGAAACACCTCAAACACTTGATTTGGAAGAGGAGAAATGAGTCATCATGCTTACAAACCTTTTGCCATCTGAAAGCACCTCAAAAACTAAGTTTTGGAGGATAACGCTCCCCTATACCTCTTCTGGGAGCGCTGGCGCTCCCCCTTACACTATCTGGGAGCGTTATAAAGCTCCTTTGGCCCTTTTGAGGGAGCACTGGTGTATTTAGGAGTGCTGGCACCCCCCTTAAGCCTACTGGGGAGTGCTACAACGCTCTAATGGCCCTTTTGAGGGAGTGCTACCTATTTTAGGCAGCAGTTGAGTTGTTGAGATGAATGGGGGAAAGATATTTTCATTCTTAGAAGGCAGTTGAGCTCGAATCCATAGTCTAGCCATGTTCTTAGGGCAGATCCTCAACTAAAGGAGGCAAATCCTCAACTTCCCCAAGGATATCTCAAGTGGTTAAAGCCTCTCCAAGTCTATATAAGCAAGCTTTCTCATGGTGAAAGAGGACTGGGAAAGGGAGAATCACACCAAACTTATGATCTTATAAGTGGTGCTGGAACAAATATGTTTTGGAAGTAAGAGACCTATGATCTCATAGGGAGCAATCAGTGAAGCTATCATCATTCGGATCGTGAATCTTTTGAGCAAGGGGTAGACAAGGAGGACTTGACGAAACTGCAGCAATTCATCCATGGCTGTAAGCAACGTTTTGTCCTCATTAATATAATTTGCTTGGCCCGTTTCTTTCTAATTCGTGTTCAATATCACATGAATTTGTCTCTTTAGTAGATAGACCTATTTCAGACTAATCTTGATAGAGTAGGATCTGGTCGTACTTTATTTATCTACAGGGCTTATCGAGGAGCGAAATATTGGAGCTCAACTCGGAGCGTGCAGGGACAAACACCAGTAAAAGGTACTTCTTTTCTCTTTCCTTCTCACACACTAGTCCACTTAGATCTAAAAGGAAGTCAGTGACCATGATAATCACTTTCTGTCTTAGAGTTAAGAGTCTATCTCTTTGAGGAGATCTACCTGTCTGCAGGGAGATTTTCCTTCAACACTGATTCTTATCTCCTCTTGGCATAGTAACTTCGCGATGTTGGTAGTATTTCCTAAGGTTCAAGGGAAATACTTCTTCTTTGTATGGGGTAGGTGCTCTACTCTCCTGTACAGACAGATGTTTCAAATCTTCTTGTGTTCTTTCAACTTCGACATCCATATTTCTGGTCTTCAGTACATTCAAATGGTTTTCTTGTTCTTCCAGTAAGTGTGCTATTCTCTTAGCCATGAAGTCTCTTAGTTATTGCTTTTTCTTTTCTAGAGCTTCCTCCTCTTTTCTAGAAATATAAGTCGGTTCCACAGGAAAAAGATAAACATAAAATATAATTACTAGAAAGTCAGGTCGACCTTGTCAGAAAACTCTCTGCATAAATTAATATAAATAGAGGACATTTTAGCTCATTTGTACACCTAGTTAATGTGCAAGTCTTGTGGAGAGTTGCAGTTGTAGCTACAAGGAGGAATAAGGGTGCACGGTCATCTCTTGGTCTTGGTCTCTCTCTTGGTGACTTTGTTGGTGATTTTCTTGGTGATATTCTTGGTGTTATTCTTGCTAAGTATGGCACAAGTTTGAGAGAGAGAGAGTAGTGCAGTTGTAGCTGCTGTAGTTGTGTATGGTACCTATTACGTGGATATGGAGACTTTCTCTCTTGTGCACTACCCTTGGAGAAGGAGCACTCTACTTGTCTTGAGTTGTTGTTGCAGTGAGAAACTAGGGTTTATCTGTTCGTTCTGGAGCAGGCTTGCTGAAATTATTCTAAGTAAAGGTTAGCATGATTGGGGTTGGAATATGTGAATGCCTATGGTTGGGTGACAATGATGTGACATTGTCTATGGTTAATCAAGCATACCACAATTTCAACATGAGGTTGGTGATTAGTATGAAAAGGTAGATATGCAAGTCCGAAAGTATGGAATGGCTAAGTATAGAAAAGTCTCGGTCGAACAATGGAGAGAGTGGAAGTGTATCACATAGGTCCGAAAGTATGAAAGTTTGAAAGTACGAGACACAAAATCATTCTAAGTGTTTGGCAGGATTATACATAGGTGAATGGATGATAATGCAAGTGTGATAGTCCGTGAGTCTGAAGATCCATGAACATGAAAATGATTAAGTATAGTAACTCCGAGAAAGGGAAAAAGAAGGGATAAAACGAAAATGGGAAAATGGAAAATATAGAACGAGGGGAGAAAGGGTATTAAAAGAGGTGGGAGAATAGAATAAGGGAGGGGGAAAGAATCACGAAAGGGGTTGAACAATACTAAAGGATTTTCCCTCTCACTTGACTATCTGGTATTTTCCATTAATCAATAGCAAAATCACATGCCTTATAATCACATTATATGAAGTCTTAGCATAGTTACATCATGGGGTAAAACATGGTATTACATTCCCCTCCCGCTTAAAGAAACATAGTCCTCTGTGTTTAAAACACCATATATATATGATTATGCAGAAAAAAAAAGGGTGTTCCATTCTCATGGCATCCTCCAGTTCCCAGGTAGCCTCATCTGCTTCAAAGTGCTTCCATTTCACCTTGACCTGCACCATGGCTTAGTTTTGGAGCATTGTTTCTCTCTTGTCTAGTATGCATTGAGGTTCAAGATGGAATTCTTCCTCTGGTTACACTTATATCACAACCCAATCAATAACATAATTAGAATCATGAACATATTTCTTTAATAACGATACATGGAACACATTGTGAGCTCTAATAGTAGGTGCCAAGGTAATTCTATATGCTACTGGTCTCACTCTTTCAAAGACTTCAAACGGTCCACAATAGTGGGGTGCTAACTTAACACATGTCTACATCCTTAGGGAAAGCCTCTTGAATTTCACTTTGGGATATGCATGATCTCCCACCTTGAACTCTTTATGAGTTCTTTTGTTGTCTGGATATCTCTTTTGCCTATCTTGGGATATTTTCAAATTCTTCTTAATTCTGATCATAGCCTATTCCATTTCCTTCAATAGTTCTGGTCCAAGTGTAAGATTTTCTATTGGATTTTCCCAAGTGATTGGAATTGTACACTTCCTACCATACAAAACCTTGAATGGGCTCATCTTCAATGATTCCTGATAACCGTTGTTGTAAGCAAACTCTACCAGGGGTAGATATTCTTCCCATTACTTGGGCTGATGCATACCATGCATCTTCAACATGTCCTATAACACTTTGTTCACCCTCTTGGTTTGACAATCCATTTGAGGATGGTAGGCCATGACGAATTCTAACTGTGTCCCCAAGCCTACAAATAAGCTTTTCCAAAAAATTGAAGTGAACTTAGCATCTCTATCAGAGATTATGGTCTTGGGTAGATCATGCAATCTAAAAATTTCCTTTATAAAAAAATTAGCAACATCTATGGCTTTAAAAGTAGATTTAAAGGGGATAAAGTGAGATGCCTTGCTCAACTTATCCACTACCACCATAATTACATTATGTTTCCTAATTGTCCTTGGCAAACTAATAATTAAATCCATAGAGATTGTCTCCCACTACCATTATGGAATTGTCAACAACTGCAACAATCTTGTAGGGTATTTATATTCAACCTTCACCTATTGACACTCCAAACAATGGACAATGTATTCGACAATGTCATTCTTCATCCTTAGCCAATAATACAACCGCCTTACTGTTGTTACCATCTTTTGGTAACCAGGGTGACCTACATAAGATCTTCTATGGTTGGGTGACAATGATGTGATATGTCTTAGATGGGTCACCCTGCTCCCTATAACACTCCCTCTACCTCAGATATGGGACACTGGCTCTCAGCTGCATTGTTAGAACCCCGGGTGGATGTCTGAACCCCCACACATTGTAAACTGATGAAATGGCATGACCTGGGTGTTTTACCCATCAAATAATCATGATATCTATCTCAATGGAATCACCTTGGCCACCTTTCAAATGGGTTGGAAGGAATTTGTCTCTCCTTGTCTGGTTGGGCCTAGAAACCCCTTACTACTGATAAATCCTCCCCAAAACCTCACGTTGTAACTAGAATACCTGCACATTGACTTGTCGTGGATATCTCTACTACTATAACCTGAACCTGTAACTCAACGAAGAACCTTGTGGTACTTCCGACGAAATAGGGTGTTTCTCTCAACATAAAAATCTGTCAATGGTGGTGGTTTCATCCATAAATCCACACAATAAGAAGAAGGTCCCATGAATTCTCTCTAGGTTCTATTTTCCAATTCATAATCTACATAATGAGGATCTAAGTCAACTTTTCTCCTTTTATATCTATTGGCATAGGGGCATACCTAGGGTTCAAGGCTTCAACAACGCACCAACAAAACCCTAACTACCGACCCTTTCGACAACACCTGCGAAGCAGATGAAGTCTCACCCGAGGTAGAGGCAAGGGTGGTTGCAGGACTCCGATGTTTGCAACCTATCTGGGACATAGATCTGTGATTACAACACCTTAATAGATCACTTATCAATTGTCATTAATTAGTACTCAGCCTTTGTCTACAACACACATAAACCGTAATTACAACACAACGCAGTATTCAACAAGATTCAAATAATCCAAGCACTAAGCACATCAAAATAGATCGGATCTGGTACTTATTTACATCACCAAGCACTAAGATATCATATCAGATACATCTAAACATACATTACTACACTAAGCATACATGAACAATAAAACAACCATAAGGCACAAAGCAACCATAACACATGATATATGTGGTTCACCCCCAGCCTAGGGCTACGTCCACCAACTCTTCTTCTCTTTATTGTCTTCTGCCAATCATCTACATGCACAAGGCCACAAGATCACAAGAGATCTACGTAGACCCCGCCAGATCCTCCTTCCCTGAGCTAGGTTACAACACAAAGCCTTTACACATTCTCTTACAGTCACTTGCACTTAGCCTTGCAAACCTCACACAGCATGCACAAAGCATTTAAACGTATCACTTGCACTTAGCATAATATCACACACATAGTTATTGTGTCTAGTGTCTTAGCACTTAGCATGGCAACCTTTTTCTTACATCGCCTAGCTATCTATTTATACATTACAAGAGAGGCCTAAGAATGGGTAAACCCATGGGACGACATCCCCATACCCGTTACATAAGCCCAAAACCCAAAAATCCCTAAACAAGGTGCCAAGATCCCGCGATCTCCACTTCGACTTACGCTCCACCTTAGACAACCTTTCGAAGTCCCAAAATAGGTCAAACCTGACCAAGGATCTCCAAAACTTGGTCAAGGGCCAAAAATCCCGCAACACTCACCTGTGACTCATCCTGAGTCACTCTGATCTGGGTAGCTTCACCTCAAAAGCCTCGAGCCTGGCTCGAGATAATTTGTCCCGCTGCTTCGCCAAGTCCTCATGCTCGACAAACTCTTGAATAACTACCTCATTCATAGGTCCCTCTAAGCATTGTTCTACTTAAGTGACTACTTGTTCCAACTCTGTTCCTCGGCCTTCAATCTCCTCAAATAGTTGGCAAGCTTTGTCCTGGACTGGTTGGAGCCTCTGAGTCATTTCCATGACTTTGCTTTATATGGTATGGACCTGCTGCTAAGAAATGCTCTATTCCTAGGATCTTTTCATTCTTTCAACTACTGACAAGAGTTTCAACTATGCCTGTACTGTCGTTGCTTGCTGCTTTGCCTCATGGACTGTGACTCCAGTATCTTCAGTTCAGGGTCCTCAGTAAGTCACTCGTAAGTCTTCGCACTTATACTGCTAAGATGTTTACATTCCAAAGCTAATTCTCTAATCCTCTCAACTGCACTCTGGGTAGTGGATTCTCTTTGGTCTCGCACGTCCTGCGGAGTACTTGGTACTGTTTGTATCTCTAGATATGCTATTCTCTGTAGAACCTACTGGATGGCTTCAACAAGCTGCGGTACTTGATGCTCCACTGGGTCTTCCTCCTTTTACTTTAAGCCCGTCATAGAGTGAAGTGCTATGATGACTTCTTCTTTTACTCCAACCTTCTTCACGAGCAACTATTCTTTCTCATGTTGGATCTGTGCTTTATCCTCTTCAAACTTTGTTTGGAGGTATTCCTTCTTCTGCTACGCAGCTCGATGTTTCTCTATCACTTCCTCTTGTGCTTGCTTCAGGGCCACTGTGGCCTTTTCTATTTCTTCCTATGTGCAACGAAGGTGATCTTCGGTCGCATTGAATAGTTTGCAGATTTGGGTAGGCTCATATCCCAACTCTGTTTCTGCAGATGGCGGGGGCGCAATGGGCACTGTGTGGCTTGACTGAAGGGCCTGCTGTACCCCTCACAGTTCTACTTCAATTCTTTCATACATGGTCTCTTTCTTAGCTTTATTTCTCTGTAAAAGATATTCCAAGGCATCTGATACAACTATGATGATGAATTCAAAGTCATCAAGCATGAGCATGGTCTACATCTTGGTATTAGTAGCTTTTGACTTTTTCCGTGATGTGGGTTTCATGGGAGAAACCTTTCTTTTTTTAGATGGCTCGTCATCAAGGGGATTCTGTGGTGGTGTTACTTCGCCTTGCTTATGTTGGTCTTCTTTTCCATTATTCTCTTCTTTGTCTACTTTGTCATCACCTCCTCTGCTAGGTGATTCTGAAGTAGTCTCTTTGGATGCACTGTTCAACTTCTGTACCTCTTCTGTAATCTTCCTTCTTCTAGTTCCAGGTGTATCATACCCTTCGCGAGTGACCACTGGGCTTCTGATTAGTTCGGGGTCAGATAGTTCTATGGGGTCAACAGGGATAAGGAGATCTGCAGGCCATTCCTTAGTTATTTCTTCTAGGTCCTCCTATATGAGTTTGTAATAACTCTATAGTACCTTTTTTGTTCGTCTCCACACACAGTGATATAGATAAAATGTCTGTTTACGTGGAACTTCACAAATGGCCTGAACCTGTGCAGGCTGTTTGGTGTCATACAAAAGACAACCTCAATGGTCCTCTTTAACTGTAGGTAGTAGGTGTGGAACACTCCATTTGACTGCCATTGTTTTCCCATATTGCTTGAATACCAGAGCGTGGTGAACTTCGCAGCTAAGGGTCCAGATGGCTCTATTTTAGGGAAGGTCACACCTTTCGGCATCTCCCAAGCTATGAACATAATGAGGATCAACAACCAACTAAAATGGAACTCATAGCCCTGATCCTAAGCTTCGTGGAAGTCTTGGTCTAACTGGTTAACTAAGTACTTTTCCCAGTTCATTTGTAGCCCCTCCACGCATTTTCCTTCGAGGTCAACAACAAACCCTGTGACCTGCGTGGGTCTGTTCTTCCGGACTAGCTTACCAGCAATCAACTGGAAAGTAAGGCACACTGTGCCATTCTGGATGGAGGCTACCTTCTAGCCTCACTTCCCCTTCTTCACATCACCGTATGTATCTTTAATCTTCTGCGCCAGAGCACGGTCTGCAGCCTTTCCTGGGTAAAAGTCTTGAGGGTCTGGTCCCTGCATGCTCAATCCGATGATTCGATGTATCAATGCCGAATCAATGGTGATGCATCTATCTAGACACAGGTAGCTGCCATGAAAGCTCGACAACATGAGCTTAATTCACATGTTAACCTCCTGGTTCCTTCCAAAATGGGGTATTTTCATCTTGTTCAGAATAGTGGACTGCGCGAGGTCCATAGTCCATGGTTGGGGGATTATCCTCGACTTCTTCCCCTTCGTCCTAGTCAAATACCTGTGAGGGGCGAGCATGATGAAGTTCTTGCGATATCCTAGGTTGAAGTCATTGATCTTTAATGTGATGGTCTTATCCAACTGTGGTTTGCCTGTGCGTATCCCCTTCAAGAGGTACATAGTAACCAAGGTGTATTCTAAGTCCCTGGGGACACTGTCACGATTCACTGCGCCAGTCAGAGGTGGGATGTAGTAGGGCAGGATGGATGGGATTAAATTTTCATTTTCCTAGTCATATTGATGCTTGGTTCTTTTCTCGACCGCAGCCTGGGATGGTCCGGATCCGCGAGCAGTCGACGAGGAGGCTTGCACTCCTCTCGTTGATGAAGCTTGAATTTGGACAAACATATCCTTCTCAACCATAAGTTCGATTAGAACTTATTTGACATAATTTTCTACGAAACTGAGTTCATCCAACATGGACGCTCGAGATCAGATAACTCAGGTCGATGAACAAATGCTCAATGCAATAGAACAGTTAGCGAAGTCTCAGTAAGCACAACACAATAGCAATGAGTTCTCCTATTGGCTCGGATACAATTCGCGAAAGTGTTCTCGATGAAACAATCAATGGAATAAGTAGACAGAGATGTAACAGATCCCTCCAACATATAAGAGGCCTTCATCAATGCAGTTCTATCCATTATGGCGCGGTCCCAACTTTCTGATGGTGAGATTTCTGATCATAACTACCGTTCTAACTGTTCGGGAATGTCAATACAATGGTTATAATGCCTTCAACGGTCATATCGCTCCGCCATGGCGAAGTGCCAATCTGAGCTTCTTTGATATTCTGGCGAAGTTCAAATTCTGGAGACCTTCCTTCTGCGAAGTCTTCTATGGAACTTCCTGTAATGTCTCCAACTTTGCTTTCTTCTTATTGAGCTTTCTAGCCTTCTTCCTTGTGATCTGTGTCTCGATATTCCTCTTTCCATTCTGATTCTTATCTCCTCTTGGCATAGTAACTTCACGATGTTGGTGGTATTTCCTAAGGTTCAAGGGCAATACTTCTTCTCTGTCTAGGGTAGGTGCTCTAATCTCCTATACAGACAGATGTTTCAAATCTTCTTGTGTTCCTTCAACTTCAACATCCATATTTCTGGTCCTCAGTAGCTTCGAATGGTTTTCTTATTCTTCTAGTAAGTGTGCTATTCTCTTAGCTATGAAGTCTCTTAGTTATTGCTTTTTCTTTTCTAGAGCTTCCTTCTCTTTTCTTCGGGTCTGATATTTCTCAATTCAGGTTTTTCCTAGTAGTATAGCAAATGGGGCATTGTTATCAACAAACTTAACGATCTCAAATTATTCTTTTGTCGAAGTGCCATGAGCACTCATAGATGTCTGTGTAAGTCTTCCACATAGGGTTATCAACTTTCCTCTAAATAATCCTATTCCTCCCAATGAAGGAATCATAGCAGGCTTTCCTAAAATTTCCCAAGTTCTTTTTGTCATAATATTCACCTGTGTTTCCTCATCTAGAACACAGTCTATGTTGAAGTATCCTATTCTTGTTTTTATGCACTCTTTCTCTTTGAAGATCTCTGATAAGTTGATATTTCTGTGGTCATTCAGGGTTTCTTTCATTTGTAGTAATACAGTCTCTGATCCTTTCTGGGGTTCTGCCATGGTCTCAGTTTCTTGGTCTTCCTCGGGGTTTTCTTGTCTCATATTCATTATTTCAACCTTAGCAATCATTCTGGGGCAATCCAGAATGTCATGGTCCATAAATTTACAACAAAGATAAATAGGTATTCTACCAGGGCATTCCTTATTAAGGTGTCTCCGTCTTCTACAAATGTAACAAATAGTTAATCCTCTCTTTCTCTTAAATGATCCCCAACCTTTCTTGTACTGTGCACTAGGATAATGGTGGCTAACCTGCACAAAATTCTTCCTAGGATCCTGCATCCATTTGTTAGTCCAAACATTCTTTCTATGCATAGGAATAACATATCTTTCATTATTTCTATTAGATCTACTCATATCAAACCTTCTTTCTTCTAGCTGTGCCCTAGTTTTCAAACTAGGACAAAATTTATCAAACATACCTAGATCCATTCTTTTGAAACAAAATTTTTCACTTATCTTACCTTTCTCAGAGAAAAAGATTCAATATCTTACCTCTTTTCTTCAGATCCGACTTCTCTTCTCAGCACAGAGCTTCTCAATTCAATGCTTCACACTAAAGAAACAGATCTACACACAGATATTTCTTTCTTTTCTTCAATTCCCAACAATCACAATTTCAGGTCTTGGCAACGGAACCATTTGTTGGCATAGGGGAAGACCCAGGGTTCAATGCTTCAACAACACACCAACAAAAACCTAACTACCATCCCTTTTGGAAACACTTGCAAAGAAGATGAAGTCTCACCCGAGGTAGAGGCAAGGGTGGTTACAAGACTCTTATGTTTGCAACCTAGTTGGGACACATATCTGTGATTACAACACCTTAATAGAGCACTTAGCAGCTTTCATTCATTAGTACTTATCCTTTGTACACAACGTAGGTAAACCCTAATTATAGTGCAACATAGTATTTAACAAGATTCAACACATTCAAGCACTAAGCACATCAAAATAGATCCGATCTGGTACTTATTTACATCACCAAGCACTAAGCTATCATATCAGATACATCTAAACATACACTAATCATATATGAACAATAAAACAACCATAATGCACAAAGAAACGATAACACATGATATATGTGTTTCACCCCCAACCTGGGGCTAAGTCCACCAATTCTTCTTCTCTTTATTGTCTCCTGTCAATCATCTACATGTACAGGGCCACAAGATACTACTCTGCATAGGACAAGAGATCTACGCGCACCCCGATAGATCCTCCTTCCCCGAGCTAGGTTATAGCACAAAGCCTTTACATAGTCTCTTATAGTCACTTGCACCTAGCCTTGAAAACCTCACACAGTATGCACAAAGAATTTACAACTATCACTTGCACTTAGCATAATATCACACACATAGTTCTCGTGTCTAGTGTGTTAGTAGTTAACATGGCACCCTTTTTCTTACATCGCCTAGCTATCTATTTATACATTAAAAGAGAGGCCTAAGCATGGGTAAACCCATGGGATGACATCCCTATACCCGTTACATAAGCCCAAAACCCAAAAATCCCTAAACAAGGGGCCAAGATCCCACGATCTCCACTTCAACTTGCACTCCACCTTCGACAACCTGTCGAAGTCCCAAAATAGGTCAAACCTAACCAAGGATCTCCAAAACTTGGTCAAGAGCCAACAATATCCCTCCTCATCTAATTTCTCGTTCACTTTAATTATTAAGTGACTTTTCCCTAAGTTTTGATTTAATAATCACTTAAGTCACTTAAAACACCTTTTTTGCTTCTTTTATTACTTAATGTCACTTTCAGCCTAGTCTTTTCTGGTAAGTGACATTAAATAATTTTTTTATTCCCTTTTTTTTCGACTATAGTCTATGGGAACTATTATAGGATACTCAGTTGCTCCTCCTAGAGTCATCAATGGGAAAGGGACATTACATTCCTCACTTCCTGAGATTGCTTTTCCTCAAGCAACATCAAGCCATGTTGTTGTAGGATTCGATCTCTCTCCCATTTAACATCCTCAATTGGAAGTCCCTTCCATATTACTAGGCACTCCCTAATAATCTAACTCCTCAACCTGCGCTCCCTGTGCTCCAAAACCTCCTCTGGCATCAACTCCAACTGACCCTCCTCGTCCAGTGGTGGAAACTCCTCCGAAGTAGTAGCCTGTTGTCCTACCGCCTTCTTGAGGCAAGAAACATGGATTACATTGTGGATCTTACTACCCTCTGGTAGCTCTAGCTCGTAGGCCACTGCACTGACTCTACGGGTGGTCCAGTAAGATCCATATAACCTAAGTTTCAGTTATTTTTCTCTTCTTTTTTTCAAAGAAGACTGTCTATATGAATGTAATCTCAGAAATACTAAATCCCCCACCTCAAAGCTCCGCTCTACTCTCTATTGGTCTGCATATAATTTTTGTTGATTTCGTGTTGTCTGCAGATTTTCCTTCAAGATTTTGAGAATTTCCTGACTCTCCTCTATCCATTCTTTGGATCCGGGAGCCTTATTGTCCCCAAACACTGTCTCCACGAATGATGGTGCATCCTACCCGTATAAGGATCTGAATGGTTTCATCCTGATGGAAATATGATATGTCATTTTATAGTGGTACTCACCCATATAGGGCCACTTTATCCACGTGCATTATTGTCCCCCTACATAGTTCCTTAGGTACCCTTCCACTCATTTATTGAATATCTTTGTTTGTTCGTCGGTCTGTGGATGGTAACTGACACTTGTAGCCAACTCTGTGCCTACTAKCCTGAACAACTCTTGCCAAAATGCACTGATGAAGCACCCATCTTTGTCGCTGACTATCTGCTTAGGAAACTCGTGCAGTTTAAATACCTCTCTGAAGAATAACTTTGCCACTTGGGTGGCTTTATACTCAGTGGGTATCRCAAAGAAGTGTGCAAACTTGGTCAGTCTGTCGACCACCACAAAATTACAGTCCCTACCTTGCACTCTAGGTAGTCCTGTGATGAAGTCCATGGAGATGGTCTCCCATTTTTGCTTTGGAATGTTAATACCCTTGTTTCTCCCAGTTTGTAAATATAACTATAACTGGCCAAGAGACTATGGTAGACTAAATATGTGTGAATGTTTGATTTGATGAACCTTTGTATAAAAGGGTCAATGTATGAATTTTCTGTTATCAATAGAAATTGGATATGTGTTGCACAACGACTGAAAGGGGGGAGTTTGCCAAGATATACCATGGATGCTATGAGAAAGATGGCGAGGGAGACCAAGAATGGTTAAGATGACCCTCACCAAACTAGTACCTACTGGGTGTAATTGCTCAACAATCCTTTGACCCATAAATGAATTACCAATCAGGCTGGTAGTTGGAAGCCCATCCTCAAGTGTTAATGAGGATATGGGGCAAGGTACCCATTTGTAAGGCTTCCAGACCTAACCACGAGTTGGGGATTCAGACCCACACAACCTTCCTAAGGAAGGAAAGAAAGGAAGTGAATTTGGGGGACAAAGATAGATCTGCAAGGAAGTAGAGTAGAGAAAACAATCTCCAGATGAGAAGAGAGCAGGTTTTTTCGACTCTAGAGTTGAGAGAAAATATGAGAAGCAAGCTCGTTTTGGTTGTAAGAAGCCATGGGAAGGGTCTTTCTACAAGCTGATAAACGAGGTTGATGAGTGCCTAAGGAAGTGATCATGTAGACCTCCTTGCTTGGTGTAGATGAATCCGATTGCCAAGATCCCATGTGAGTAGGAGAGTAACCTCCGTCCCTGATTGTCATGGAGCAAGGAGAAATAATCCCTCTTAGAGCATCATGGTCTAGCTCGGGGGTGGCCAGCGGTAAATCCGTCAGGACTTATTGTGCCTATGGTTGGGTGGAAACAAGCACCCCTTTTAGCAGTCACTTCACATTTTCTAGCTCGGATAAGTATTTTTGTACTCTGTGTAATATATTGGATGCTATGATTGAATGTTTGTGTTCATGGTTAAGTCTTGCAGTGTTTGAACAATTATTAGAAATGCTCATTTTGCTTCTGTAAACTGTTATTTTTACATGGTTTTCAATTTACCTCAGTTATCCGTTAGAGAGTTATGAGATGTGAATCCACAAGAGATTCGGGGAAGGATTAACTGAAATGTTTAATTCCTTCCGACCTTTTTAGTTTACCTTAGCAGGAATGTCAAGTTCAACTCTGTGGAAGAAGGGCGTTCCTTCATACCCTCCACCCATGTGCCTGGGGGCTCATACCCATAGCCTTAATAAAGTCCTGACTAAGAGTTGAGTGTAGCCCGGAATCCAAATATGATCCCATATGACCCAGGGATAGAAACCCCTCGCTAAGCCCGAAAGGAGTGAAGCCACTTTGGCTTTGGGACTTATGATTCCACAACCCTAAAAAAATGTTGAAGGCCGGAGTTGTGAATTGATGAGGGCCGTAGATCTGGGGATCTAGTGGAGATGTCTCTTATTCATTAGATTGGACTTAGGAAGGATAGCGTTAAGTACTTCAGTGAAGTTCCACTTCGGGAGAATAGGAGTGGTCTAGCGCCGAAAATCCCAAGTGTTGAAGTCGAGAAGTTAATCTGGACCATTGAGAATAGAGGGATACGTGTACATAGATCAATGGCTATCTGAAAGTTTGGGTATTCGACGATATTGATGTGAATATATCGAGACGTAGAACGCCAAATGTGTTGGGCACCAAATCGGGCTATCTTTCTGCTACATTTCCATTACCTTTTTGACCTTTTTACACTTATTTACCTATGTTTACTATGCTAAATCCGTGAGGTAATTACCCCTACCTTGTCTATTGGAATATTTTATTAATGAAGTAAAAGTTGTGGAGTTTTACCTATTCGCAGCACTAAAACGAACGTTTGACCGCAACTTTTGGAGAACAAGACCAGGGCTTCATCTCGCAGCAGATCCGCCCTTCACCGCAACAACCAAACCATAAAGAGGCCGTGCAGCTGGAGTTGCAGATCCCTGAACCATTTTGGGCATTTCGCTGATCCTGTCCATCTGGTATTGGTGCCGTTCCAACTAATGCATATTTTTGGGGATACAGTTACCATGTTTTTGGGGAAGAGGTTGTTCTCCCTYTTAATGTATAAAAGACAGTTTATTCCTATAACTGGGGATGTCCCCATTGAGATTGTAATAACCTTTTTCAGATTTATAAAGCACTACCTATTTTGCTGTCTTCATATTTGTTGTAACCARCACAKCCCTAATCAGAGAGCTGGGCCCRCTCTTCTGATCAGGTGCTGCGTCTTCCTATGTGTGTTATTTATTAGTTTTATGCTTGCTATTATAGTATGCTATTTAGCAGTTTATGCTTGCTGTTACAGTGTTATTTCTTAGCTCATGCTTGCTGTTACAGTGTGTGATTCTTATGAGCACCTTTCAGAAGTTGTAGTTAATCCAGTTGACAATAATGTTTTGAATCTTAAATTGTGAACCCTTGGCCATAACGAATTGTACTCTTGCCCCTGCATATACCTTGCGCGTTGCCTTGAAAGGATACACACCCAGATTGATAAATTAATGTAGGAAAAGGGTGAATAAATCGTTCATACATGGACCCCAACATTTTGGCACCGTTTCCAAGGAGGCTGACAAGGTGCAAGAAAATGATCCATACCAACCAGAGGGTAAATCTCTCGTCCTGGGGAGAGAACGAGCTTCCTCACTCTGCTTCAAGTCCTGAGCGTAGGTGATCTTTCCTCTT